>KL278192.1:0-17443 GCA_000699545.1 Podiceps cristatus | reverse complement strand
AGTGTCTTTCAGCCTGTTGGCCTTACTAGATTCTGTTTCTACTCTTTGAAAATGAAGAAATGCTTACCAGGATGCTGACTTCAAAGCAGTATAAGATTTCCTGATTATGCAGTGACTTCTGTCTGAAACATTAAGAGACGTCAGGGAAGGAGCTACCAGAAGAGTTGAGCTTAGATTCAGAACTGGTTGCCTTTTGCTTCTAATTTGCAGCAGAAATTACTATTGCTGGTTTTCTTTTTTTTTCTTTTTCTTTTTTTTTTTTTTATTTACTACCCACATCGCTATCTGCTGCCTTTCCAGGGTAAGAAAAAAATACTACTAGAGGGATTTGGCCAAGAGCCTGCCTCCACAGCAGAAGAAAAGTGACAAGGAAATAGGATTGTTTCAAATGGAAAGTTGAAAGGAAGGGGAAAAGTTTGAAAAGACAAACTATCTTGATGTCACTGTAATATGTAGAGCTTTCCTGAAAGTTACATGATGTATTTGTACGATGGAGTTTTTATCCTGTCTAACTTCCCGATGTTTCAGACTGGCTCTAAAGGTTGGTAGCTATGTTGTGTCTCAGGGGTAGGAAGGGGTAAAATCTGGAGTGGAGGAAATGCTGTAAGGACGTCATAGTTTCAGAAAGTGCCTAGAGGAGCTCTTTGGAGAACAGCGCTGTCAGAAGACGCAATGGTATTACTTGGGAGCTTGTCGGTCTAGACGTACTGTCTGAAGTTAAGCTTGGGTGGTTTTAGGGTGGTTCAGGATTGTACTTAATGACAGCTAAGGGATTCTGGGGCAAGCTTGAGTGTTTGTTCTCAATAATTTTGATAAGTGGTGTGTTCAGGATGACAGCACCTACAGTGGAAGCAAAGCTGTAATTGGTAGAAATGTTAGTGTATTTCATCTCATACCAGTTGGGACTCTGATTTCTGAATAGTATTGCCATTGTGATCTGTGTCCTTGCATCCCGTCTTTTGTTGATCAGCCTTGAGGGACTCTTCAGAGGAGGGCAGCCTGCAGACTTCAAGACTATAGTAATGGAAAGATGTATTGCACTTGAGAGCATTCTTAAAAAATGAGCAACTGAATAACCAACGAACAGGCTGATCGCTGCACATGCAGGCATGTTCAGCTTAGAGCTGCGGTGGAAGAGCAGCGAGGACACGAAGCCCTGCTGTGCAAGCACAGCTGTCAGTGCCGCCTCCATGACAAATTCATCTTGGAAGGATGGGGGATTCTTATTTGTCTTAAGCTGAGGAGCCTGTTTTAGTTTACCTTGTCAGTGCTTTGCCGTTGCGTGAAAGAGAGGCAGTATTTTTCTACTTGTCAAAAACTTCAGGCTGCGCTCTGTGTGTGATGTAGAATAGATGTTCCTTAGGGCAGGAGGTGCTTCTCTGTAGTCCGTGACGCACAGCTGAAAGAATAACCCATGGTTTTGTGGGCACTGTAAATTCCTGATGTGGCAAGTTATGAAAACAAACCAAGCAATGTAGATTTTAGTTGGGAAGGGATATTGTGCAAAGAAGCCTTTATTGTTACTGCCTCTGGAAATGGAGACCGTGGCTTTTGTGCAAGGTAGAAAATAATTTGGGATGTCAGGTTATGCAGGTTAGTGCGTAGGTCAGTTCTGCCCACCCATCCTATGCAGAACCATTTTTCTGAGATTCCTGTTCTGATTTTTTGTTTACGTACCTAATTGTGAGTTTGCTGCCCTGTCAGTTCAGTATTACAGCTGAGGAGATTGTTTTCATAATAAATCCCGTACTTCTGGGTGCACCTGTAGTGTTAATGGGGGGTTGATGTTATGCTTGTTAATGGCTCAGGCCATTTTAAAATATGTATGAAACCAGTATTTACTTTTGTTATAGGTGTAAAAAAAAAAATTGACTTAGCTTTTGAAACCAGTTAGAAGAGATACATTTGAAGACTGGTTTAAAAATAGCTGTTGGTTTTTATCTTGGTGCATAGTGCTTGATTGTTTTTCTCCTACAACTCAGAATAGAAGCATTCAAACATTTAGATATGTCAGTGAAGGAGATGTCTGTCGGTTTCAGTATCTGTTTCATATATGTGTAGACTAACAGGACCTAGGGACTTGAATATGTTGAAAATAACTTTTGCTTCTGTAAATTGGCTCAAGTAAATAAAATTTTATCAATATTTGTGGTTTAGGTTCTGACTTTAATCTGTTGACTCACATGCTGTCTTTGGATGGTAATAAACACACTGAGAACTTCTTTGGGTACATAATATAAAATATTTTAATTCGCTTTCAAAACATCAGCTGTGCTATCACAGCAATATTTTTGTTAAAACAGTGGATAAAAACAGAATATCTACTTCATTACTAATACCTTTAGATTGAGAAATGTTATGATAAATATTTCATCTACATTTAGCAAATTTATGAAGAACAGAGAATCCTTTAACTAGTCTTAAGTATAATCACTGGGGTTTTTTGACTGATGGTTCCAAACAGCGTTAATATAATAGTGACAG
Source organism: Podiceps cristatus (assembly GCA_000699545.1). NCBI lineage: Eukaryota > Metazoa > Chordata > Aves > Podicipediformes > Podicipedidae > Podiceps > Podiceps cristatus. The sequence continues at coordinate 14,959 of KL278192.1, read as the reverse complement.
TGTATGCGTGGAGCTGGTAGGAAGTGAGTCTGTGGTCTACAGTGCATTTTGTGCAAGCAGTGAAGAACATAGCTGGCAAATATAAAAACCTGTATTTTAAATAACGGTGTGGAAAAAGGTTCTGGTGTGGTTTTGTGTTGCTTAGAGAATTAAAGTAGCTTTTAGTGATGCTGCCTGCAGTTTATTTTAGTCTTCTAATAGTCTGCAGTGTTTTTTTTGTTTGTTTGGTTGGTTGTTTTTGTTTTTTTTTAATTTTTTAACTGAGAAAAGGAGACATTTTAGGGCTGCTTTTTTTTTGTTTTGATTTTTGTCGCTACTCACGCTCATAGCTGTTGAGTGTCCATGAGTATTGTTCTGCTGAGAGTATTTATCTCCTTGTTATCAAAGTATCCTTTACAGTCTTGTTCAGTAGCCTTTTAGGAGAGAAGCCTGACTGCTAACGAAGCATGTACGCATTGAACTGGCCCTCCCGGCTTCACCAACTTTATACTTCTGTGAAATACATCCTGTATTACACTTTGGCACTGAGTACTAGTCTGCACATTCAGAAATATTTCCAGTATTTATAGCATGTGTTTTACATCTGTTAAACTGGATTTTTAAGGTTTTGTCTCATGCTGCCCACAGAGCTGTTTGCGTGGTTCAATGAAAAGTGATAATTTGGAGGCTTTGCTGTGTCCATCTCCAGTAGTTGTTGTTGAGCATTTGTGGCATTATGCTAATATTACTTTATTAGCTTTCCTAGGTCCTGGATCCTGCTTACTTTTGTGCTTTGCTCTTGGTGTATAGTTACAAACAGGAGAAATAGTTTACTGTAGCACCCATTCGTTGCAACCAGTTAGAGGTATAGAATTAACAGGATTCTGTTCTACTCTGTAATATTTTCTATGTTTGAGAGGATTAGAAAATTTATTCCTACCACTGTCCTCAGCTTGGCTGTTTTCCCTGTACAAGTTTATCCTGGCCGCACTGGGATAGCGTGGCATGTGTTGGAGCTCTCGATAGATGCTTTCACGCTGGGACACTCACCAGTGTTTGAAGTAACTGATACTTCTGTTTGCATCTCTTGCAGACAAAATTTTGGGTTTGTGTGACCTCGTAAGAGATGTTGCACACGTGTACACTGTAATTTGTAGTGTTGACTTTCTCTTTTGAAACAGAATTTGCACTGCTTTGAGTTACAGATCCTGTTTGTTAGCCTAGGTACATCCAAGTCTTGCACCGGCATTTTCCATACCAGTGACTAAAAATGCTGGTAGAGACAGGCCTGGAAGTAACCAGACCTGCATCATGCAGCTACATGGTGATAATCCATAGAACACGGACAAAGCTGCTGGAACCAATTAACTTAAAGCTACAGGGAAATTTTTAGTGTTGACTGTGTGATGCCTTACATACTGTTCTCTTGCACTTCTTGATGAGGTTTCAGCACGTTGTCCTTCGTAGCTCTCCAGCCCTGAGCCTTGACAAAGCAAGGTGTTGGGCTTCTTGTGAAGAACATCTTTGCTGCTTTGTGTAGAGAATTCATGTGTTCCATTTCTCATTCTTTTGTGACCATGTAAAGTCAGGAAGCAGATAATTCTAGAGAATTACCACAACTGTTCTGCAGTGTTTGGCTCTGGACGCTGGCAAGTCCGTCTGACTCGGGGACGTTCCGACTGTCTCCTTGCACCATTTCAAAAGATGTCGGAAAGCTTGAAGTCTAAAACTTACAACTCTTCAGAGAATTTTGCTTTGAATATGAAGCTTAAAGAGCATAATAAACAATGTAATGCCAATCCTATTCCAATGCTTTGTTTTTAGCACAGCTTGATCTGAGCTTCTGTATGTAAAGGCTGAAACTGTTAACACTGTCGATTCCAATTTACAAAATTTGATCATGTTACTGTTTGTATTTTTAAACCATGTTCCCTTCAGTATGTTATTTCTTATGATTGCAAAATATGGCTTGAATTTTCTCTATTATGATTCTGAAGTTTGGTCTAGCTTTATGTTTCAGCTGCAGATGATCTCTGAATGTACCTGAACATTGGACTCGTTTAGTGAAGTCAGTTGAAGAGAGCCTTTTCATCATTATTGGGGAAATATTAATAACAGGAGTTGATAGTTCTAGGTGTCATAAAGGTATGATTAAAAACATGGTTTTTGTAATCATGGACAAATTTTGGTGCCTGCAGCCTGAACGAACTGAAAGTGTTGTATACCAGAGGAGCCTTCCCCAGTTCCTGCCAATTCTGAAGTACATGTGTACATATGACCCAGTTTGTGTGGGTTTGGGGTACATAAAGATCTCGAGGAAAGCATTTAGCAAATGAGAGTGCTGTTATAGACTTGTGACTCCAAAATTAAGTGCTTGCATAGCAGTCCACATATGCATAAGGGGATGTTTGCATATATTTTAGAGACTTTCTGAAGAGTTTAAGCTACCTGTTTTTCCCATAGTTTCCTTTAATTTAGTAGTCAGTAATGACTGCTATAAAATGTGTGATTTTTAGGCTTTGAGTTCTCTGTTTTGGCTAACAGTCTTGTGTAGCTGGGTCTTTTTTAAGTGTGTGTACAAGACTTAATTTGCTCTTGTTGGGTTAGATCTTGAGTTGTAAATTAGAGCAAACAGTGGCTGTAGCTGCTCTGCTGCTGGTAGTGCTTGTTACAGGTCTCCTGGAAATTTGAGACTTGTTGACTCCCTTGGTGTACTGGCAAGGACTTGGCTTTACATAGATTACTGCTTCTCTGCATCACTCCCTTCGTGAAATTTGAATCCTCCGGTTAAAAAGGGAACTGCACTTTTAAAGCGTTTTGCTATTGCCTATATTAGTCAAAGTCAAGCCCAGAGCGTTGTTTCTGGATGAGCATACAATTCCACCTACAGAATAATGTTGGGGGCAGACAAGTAGCACTATATTCTATGATTCTATGATTTGGCAACCTAAGATATTTCAGCATGTATCAAAGAACTGTCTCTCTTATTTTAAATGGCAAAGATTGGGAGGAGTGACTTTAGAGCAAGTAGTAATATTACTAATCTATTACATGGCTCCAGATAGGCCTTTCTTTGAATTCAGGGCCAAGAGTGGACCTGTAAGAAGTGTGCCTGAATTTAGGTGCCTGGTCCATGACAAACTGGGTTGCTCAGAGAGAACTGTGTGAGTTGAAATGTTTACTGGATGTCGTAAATGGATAAATATATCACAGCGGTTGAGAAGTGCAGAGTTTTAACCCTTCAAATTGTATGTAAGGTTTGATCACGCTATGTATGCACATTCTACACTTGAGTTAAACTTAGTTCCAATCTAAACTTTGATTTTGGATGTAGTTGTCTTGACTAATGATTTTGGGGTAGAAATGTTTCCATTGTTACTCCTTACACTAAAATCAAGGCGATATTTGCAGACCTGCTTATGTCTATTGTTGACTTAAATGTATGTTTTGAGTAATTAGTTGAGTGACTTAAGAACAGTGGCTTAGCACACATCTCTTAGCTTATTTCAATTGAAGTATTTCCAGACTATTGTTAAACTTACCAAAGCACAGTTTCTATCAGCTTAGAATTGGAAAAAGTTGTTTGTAATTAGTACAGTAAAACGTCAGACATCAAAAGTGGTGTATTAAATTTAAACAAGGAAAATGAAGCCACATTAATGCCTGGCTTGTTTTGCATTTGATATAGCGATAATACATCAGATGAAAAGCTGAGCTGGTTTTGTGTGTAATTAAATAATATTTTTTAATTATTTGGGACTGTGTGGACTTCTGTAAGAGAAATGTATCGGTTGACCTGCAAAAGCTTCTCTGAATGCTTCTCTTAAATTTTTACTTTCTTGGGGGTTTTTTTAGTAGTCATTTTGGAAAACAAGCATGCGGGGAGTTAAGTCACGGTATGTTAAATAAGGTGTAGAGCTACTTTTTTTCTTTCCTTTGTTTTCTAGTTTACTTAGGAACCTTTGTAATCCTTATATATCGTCTCTAGGCAGACTGCAAGCATTTTATGAGCTAGTTTAATTCAGCTAGTATACATAGGTTAGGCCAAGAAGCTTTTGTAAAATCAAAAGCTAAAGGAACAGTCAGATTAGCACATAAATTTCAAAATTAAGCAGTGAGTTCACAGAGAAATCAAGAAACCCTTTACTTCATTTTTTTTCTGTCTCTACCTCAGTATATCCAGCTTATTATGGACTCGGCTATAATTTTTAAATAGTTTCGAATATTAATTTATAGCACAGTGTTGTCTTTAGCTGCAGACCTATGTGGCAAAAAAAACCAACTCACCTTTCAATGTCAATGAGCATTTCAAGTGTTGATTTCTTTAAAAACGCCATAGGTCTACTTAATAAAATCTGTTTGCATTCTCACTTTTGAAGTGATGCTGCAGAGTGGTGTGTATTTTCATGTAGATGTATTTGAAATATTTGTGTGTTTCTTACAGGAGCTAAGTGATCTGCAGCGAGACCCACCAGCCCACTGTTCTGCTGGACCTGTTGGCGATGACTGTAAGCTCTTCCTAGTACATTGTCAGTTGACCTTTTTTTGGTTATGAAAAATCCTGGAAAATCTCTAATTGTTGTATCTCTTTGACTTTCAGTGTTTCATTGGCAAGCAACTATTATGGGACCTGTAAGTACATAATTCATGCTCTTTAGAAAATAGACCTTGTTTCCCTTTTTGTTATGGAAGGATTCATTTGGGTTTCTGTAAACATGGCAGTCACATTCAGCTCTGTTGTGTACAGATAAAAGATTTAGGGTGGTACTGTTGTTTTTAGTCGTCTGGTATGATTTTCTTTCTGCAACTGTTCAAAAATCTGTCCTCTTCTTGAAGTTAAGTGTGCAAGTTAGTTGCAGTGTTTGAATTGGTGATGTGGGCTGCAAAGTGAAAAGCTTACTCTTCAAAGATGATCAATTCTGGAAGATTCATCTGTCTGAAAGGAGGAAGAGTGGGTGTAATCAGTGTTAAAAGTTGGTAACTGAACGAGAGTGGAGTTGTACAGGGTGATTTGGGGGCTTTCAGGTAGAGCTTACTTGATGGCTGTGATGTGGCTCTGGCAAACCAGGTGGCTTTTGCAAACTGTAGACCAGGAATTGTGGGTACTTTGGGTTTCTCTGTGAGGAAGGCCTGCTTTCCTTGGGTTGAGGGAAATTTCTAAAGACCCCATTATCTTGTCAAGGAAATTACATGAGGACAACAAAGCTTAAGAGCAGAAAGTTTTAAAGGAAAACTGAAAAGGCTTTCAGCATAAAGAACAACGTGACCTGAGCGAATATTATGGTAAGGAGGTCATATTCCTAGTGGTGTCATTTTGGACTTACTAATTTGGAAGTAATAGTCTCTGGTCAGATGATGAGCTGAACCACTGTGTGAGTTGAAATTTTGAGACAATACTTAATCTGTTAAATTGCAGTATCACATGGTGGAGAGAAGTGGAATTGTGTCTCCTTTGAGACTATTTTCAGCAGAACTGTTGTGAAGCAGGGAAAGATCAATTTGCCAGTGGGATGCTGGAGTCTGTTGTCCAACTTTTCAATGGCCCAGCAGCAACCGCAATGATTGTGGCAAGTTTTTGTGTTGGATACAAATGCTTTTGCCACTTCAACTGTGTTCGTTCTCATACAAAGTCATTCTGACTCTTGCCCTTCTGCACTGCTTAAAGGCGAAAGGCAAAACAGCAAACAAATTAACAGGGGCTTACGTGCTGATTGCCACCAATAGTGTCTCTGTCCTGAATGACTGATGACCTGAGTAAGGGAAATGCTAAACATAAATCCCAACTTAAATTCCAGTTTGTCTTCCAGCTTGCAATTCACCTTTCATATTTGGTAGCGGAAAATACTCTTTTCTTTCCTTCAGGTTCCGCAGATTTCTCTAGTTAAGGATAATGAGAATCTCTTGCCAACCTTTCTCAGCCCTATCTGCTGAGATACAAGAAAAGAACACTGTCGGCATATTAATCCTTTATCTTGATAACATAAGGAAATAGGGATGCGCATCCTGTATGTTTCCTGATGGCCTGAGGGAAGCACGGGACTAAAGCTTACCTTCAGAATTCACTTTCCCTGTGTGGAAGTAGGGTAACCTATTCTCCTGTCTATGGGCGTCATCACCTTGCTCACGAAGCATAGTGTGACTTCACTTTGTGTTCTCTCTGACAGTGAACTTGTCTCATCTTCATCTTATTTCAACTTTGACAAATCCATTTAGTATGCATGCAAGCAGTCCTTTCAAACCTAATTGGAAGTACAGCGGCAATCTCTTCTGATGTTACCTAATGCTGACTTCTTAGCAATACTATATATAACCTCCCTTACATTGCAACGCTGTCTGCAATTTGAGTGTGGAAGACGACATGTCTTAGTGAACCATTTTTGACTTTACCTCTTATATTCATCTCTAAAACTGTAATTTTTGCTCATTTCCAAGGTAGACATTTTACTTAAAAAATAGTCTGCCTTTCCTTCCATAACAAAACCCCAAAACTCTATTCTACAGTCTGGCTGAGATTGGATTTCTGTGTTGCTGGTTTCAACTTACCCCGTAATGAGAGAGGTTTTCTTCTCTTTCCTTTAATCCGAAATTGCAACACTGCTCTCTATCATTTAGATTTTCCCCCTCACTTCTCTAGTTAAAAAAAATGAAAGATTTCCTCAAAAGATGACTGCAACAAAGTTATTTATATCTATTAACTGTGTGCAACCTGGACGTAAACCTGTGCACATGTTCTCTAACAAAATGCATGTTCACAGATTTGTACAGGTCACAAAGATGTTGTGTGTTTTAAAACTCCCTGATGTCATCATGATCAACTGAATTATGTTGGAAAATCCTACTCTTTGCATCTGCAAAGAGAAACCACTTCTTAAGGTAAGTATATTTGTAGCTTAAGGATGGAGGAGGATCAGAGCAGCTATGGTGTTGCACGGAGACAGGAACTGGAAGACCTGCTCTGGGTTTTGTATTCCCCTTGGTGCGGCGGAGCTGATGGATCAGCAGATTTGTAGCTCCACCAGTCAAACACCACTCCCTCCCTTTCTATCCCCAGGAAGGGCAGTGCTCAGTAGCCATGTTGGGCTACTGCAGTAGTAGCCATGGTTGGCTCTACTGTTGCTCTGCAGGCCAGTGGGAGAGTTCAGTTCCCTCTGTGCCTTCCCAGTACACAGCCTATAGTGGGCTGTGGCCCATAGCATAGGCTGTGTACTGGGGAAAAAAATGGACTTTCTAAGATACTTGTAACTTTGGGAGGTTATCTGCGTTCAGAACGGCAGCTCCGAAATAACTGAAATATATTAATGTTTTGTTTGTTTTGTTTTTCTCCCCAGCCTGATAGTGCATATCAAGGGGGAGTATTTTTTCTCACAGTACACTTCCCAACAGACTACCCTTTCAAACCACCAAAGGTAAGTCCTTTCTCTCAAAACTTAGGCAATTTTTTGGTCAAAGCTTTGTTTCTGTGTCTTAGTTCTTTGAGGCTTAATTTTGGAAGTTAAACCAGACAGACCAGCAATAGGATTCACGTTGATAGTGGATTAACAGGGAAGACTGCACAATATATTGCTTTGGCAGATCTAGTATGACCGGAACTGAAGGGACAATGTTAAGGATTCCAAATGGAATAAACAGAATTTGATCTTACTTGTTTTCTATGTATTTTTTTATTCCAGATTGCTTTTACAACAAAAATATACCACCCAAACATAAACAGTAATGGGAGTATTTGTCTTGATATCCTGAGATCGCAATGGTCACCAGCTCTGACTGTATCTAAAGGTAAACTCATGGATTTGCTAATGGATTTATGAAATTGCATACACTGCCATGGTGCTTATTACTGCACTGTCTAAGGGTGGCAAGGGAACTCATTCATCCTGCATGTTACAGAAGTGGCAAATTCCGTTGGAATTCTTGTTATGATCCAAGATCTTGCATAGTTTATTTGGAGTATCACATTACATAAAATACTACGTACATGGCAAAGAAATGTTATGAAACAAGTTGAGTAAGATGATAAATGTCCAATTAGCCTGAAATGCAACTTCTGTATTATAGCTGACTGCATGCAGAACTGAGAAACTGGTGAGCAGAGCTTCAAAAGCAAATGAATTTGGATGTAAATGGAAAGCCCTGATACTGTCATGCGTGGGCTTACCTGATTGCTTATTGATGGCTCTTTGGGTTGCCTGAGCATCCTTGTGTGGGCTAAGGTCTTTATTTTAAAATGAGATAACTTGTTCTGGTTTGCATTCCTCTAAGATAAGTATTTTAAAATGTAGCTGCTTTCAAAGCCATCAGTAAAAGATTTATTAAAATATTCTAGTCCTGTAGTTAAACGGTTTCAAGTTGAACACTTGATTTTTGGAACACTGAGGTTACAGTTAAGCAGCTGTTTTGTTGTAGGCATTTTGCATCACTTCAAAAGCTGCTTAAAGTGTGAGTGCTATCATTGTTCTTTCTCACCCATCTTCAAAATGATTAGCCACACTCTTAGTCCTATTCCAGGAAGTTCTCTTTTGACCAAAAAGGTTAAACAGTATCCCATCTTGCTTATTGCTTGAGAGCTCTCTAAGCTATGTGTCTTTTTTTATAGAAAGTGTTACTGCATTTGGTGTACAACCAAGGAAAAAGTTGTTAGTCTTTGTCCAATGGAAATTGCTTTATGCAAGTGCAGTTGCTATACCTCATTGGAAAAGCAGCTTCTGCTCATGCACAATGGCCCTCTGCAGTCATCTCAGAAGCTAAACAGAAACTGAAGTTGAATACTGTTTCCTGATACAGTTGCTGAAGACATGAATTACTCTGTGTAGTTGGTTATCAACTTTCCACAGAAATTGGTTGGTTGGCTTATTGCTGAGCAAAAATTACCTGGTTTCTAGTTATTTAAAAGGTATTTAGCAAATGAGCTGGCACTTCTATGATGTTTAACAGTTGGTATTTACAACTGAAAACTCATAAGTGTTTAGATCTTCAGCACTGTGTCTTCACTTGATGAGTGTTCCTTCAGTTACAAAGCGGAGCAGTCTGCTGGTCTTACGTGTTCTGATTTGATGTGCTTTTAACATGCTTGCACACTATATATTTCATAAACTGGAAATTAGATCAGCGGCTCATGGAAGTTTCTCCTTTATACTCCTTGTTGTACTGAATCAAAGGATTACCACACACTGATAGCACCTCTGATTGGTGTGTCCAAGTATTCTAACCTGACTTTCTAATATTACCGGTGTATTTGGCGCTCAATGAAATATGTCAGTATGAAGTGATCAGACTTGCTACAGCTGAAAATAGGGGGTTAGTCCAGGTTCTTTAGTAACAAGACAAAGCAAGGAAAAAAAAATGCTATTCTACAGCCGATTCTTATGGTAGCATCGAATTCCCTTTTGCAACTCGTTTAGAATTGTTTAACTGTGTACTCTTGTATTCATATTACTTCTGAGTATAAAAATAGGAGTGTCCTGAAAAGTGTGGAATGCAAATGTTAGAAAAATCAAATGTCCTTGGTTCAATGCCAGGAAATGAGTATGGAATTATAAGTGAATACCTGCATATAATGCTGATGAAGGATTTTCCCAAAATAGAAGTCACATGTCTATCAAATTAAGTGAAATGTTCATGTGAAGGAGAGAATAGCTGTCAGCACAGAAGTGGAGAAGAATATGCACAAATAGAGTGTAATGTTAACAATATTAATTATCTTAATTGTAGAAGGAAGGGCTTAGTTTGATCAAATACTTAAATGTAACTATGTAGTCTGTAGTTTGTTCAGTGTTCATGGGTTAAAACATGGGAGAGAGATCACTACAAAAGGTACAGGTCCATGGACTGCGAGTTCTCTAGGCTAGTAGTAGGTATTGTTTTCTTAGGACCTAGAGAAATGATGCTATATAAACATTTCTGAGCAGAAACGCTGTGTAGAAGCTTAAAGCGAATATGCATTCTCTTTCCAGTCTGTTCTACCACCCTTGCTCAGTGTACTGGAAATACATTAAAGGACTATAGAAATAAATCAAACTAGCTTGTTTAATCTAGTGTCTCTTTTATTTAGTTTTATTGTCCATATGCTCCTTACTTTGTGATCCTAATCCAGATGATCCTTTAGTACCGGATATTGCACAGATCTACAAGTCAGACAAGGAAAAGTGAGTATAACATCTACCTGTTTGTGTCTGTGGTACTTGCAGGTGGTTATCTCCTATGCAGCCTTCTAGCTTGACTTTTTAAGATGCTCTTCTCATAGATTTCAACAGGATTTGATTTTTAAATCTTGAAAATACCAATCAGTGGAATGAATGGCAAGCAGGAAACTGCAGGCATATACAGCTGTTCGGTACTTACTAATTTTTTTGTACTTAAAACACTTCTGTATGTTTATATTCAGTGCATGAAAAGTCATTCCCAAATACAAATTACTTGTTGCTACTGTGATTCTCTGGCTGTAAACCCTGTGCCTTAATAAGATGTTAGGTATCAACAACAAACATATTTTTGACGCAATTTTGTATATGTAGGACAGACTAATATTCAGCTTGTTTTAGTGCTAAGAAGTACTGTCACATTTATTGCAATTTGCAGCACTTCACAGAGAAGAAGAACCTCAGCTACCTGCTTCTCCTGGGCTTACAGACTGTAAAACTTTATTCATGGAAAAGGTTACAGAATCAGTGATCCAGGAAGGAAATATTTTGCTTACCACTGGGAGATTTTTGTCAAACTTTGCTGCTATAGATATTTTGAGCAGACCCTGATAGTCTGCAGTCTATCAGCGTGGCCTGAGGTGTCTTCTGTAACAAGGTTTTAGCACCTGTGGATTTTCTAGGTGTGTGTGGGATGAAGAAAGAGACTGAAATACAACATCAATTTAGGGTAGTAACAAGCAGTAGGAGCCTCTAAGGTTTTCCAAATCCAGTCCTAATTTGCCAAGAATGGAATCACCTTCCCCAAAATAAATCTTTCACAAATTTTCTGGTGGCCTTGAAAATAAATTAAATAGTCATAGCTATGCAGCACGTTCATAGATAGCCTAACTACTGCTGGCTGGCTGTCTGTCTGCTGCTTCAAGCTGTGGAAACGGTTACAGGCTTAGTTTGGGGCAGGCTTTTTGTCCTAGGTACTTCAGCTGCTTTTGGTAACCTTGCTGTTAACTACTGTAATTGTTAAACTCTTCGCTTCAGATTCTGTGGATTGTTTGTGGTTTCCAGAAGAATTTTTGACTTTCTGGTTAACTGACTGAGAAATTGGTTGGTATCTAATTTTTAGTCCTGAGCCATTGAAGACTTCTTGCAATGCATGATAATGGCCTGTGGTTCATCACATGCCACAGGCCCACGAAGACAAGTATTGCTTTTACCTTGAGGACTGGATAGAGGAGGAGTGATGTAGAAGTTATGTGGAAGCCTATGGCCTAGTATTTCTCCCTACTAAAAGGGCCTTTTTATGACAGTTTGATGCCTGATACAACCTATTTCTGAAGTGCTTGAACTCTTGAGCTTGTCCTGCAAAGCAGATCGTGTTCAAGTTGGGGATGTTGTGCCTCAGCTTCTGCCCGTTTGTGTCTCGGCTTTTGTCCATCAGCGTACTGAGTAGTGATTTCAGCTGTCGTGTCCCCTGTTTGTGAAGGAAGTGAACAAGGGATATTTCTCTATCTCCAAAACTTGAAATTTAATCATTGCTGGAGAAAGTGAGAGAACGTGTGGAACCTTTATCTTCTTATGCTGATCATCTATTAACTTTTTTTAATCTCAATGTGGATTTAGGAAATTAAAGATACGGCTGGTTAACCCTGAGCTAAAATATCTATGGGTATCTTACTATAAGTAAAAATCCAATGACTTGTATGGTAGCATAGTCTTGAGAACAAAACCAGTTAGTACGTAAGTTGCTATACTGATTTTACGAAATGGATTTAAAAACTTGTCACCATTTTCTCTGGAGGACCCAGTAGAAAGTGAAACTAGTCTGAAGAGTGGAATGAAACAACTGTGAGGACCAGTGGGACAGTTACTGACTTCCTAAGGACCTTTACCTTTGAGAGTGCTAGCCAGCTTCGTACCAGAAGGAAAAGACCCAAGACTTAAAATCTAGTCAAAAATGTTTTTCAGGAAATTTTCCTTTCAGGTTTTGAAATGCAGAATAGAGAACATAAAAATCACTGTGCCTTCTGTCCCTACCCTTTCCAAAGCCAGTTAATTATACTGAATGGTATGCAACTAGAATGGGAGAACTTTGTCAGACTGTTAATAGGATACGCATTTAGGAATAATAGACAACAGATTCCTGTTAAGGTACAAATAAGGGAACCAGTTGTGAAATGCAAACTAGTTTTGCACAATGATACGCATTTTAATACAAACCGGTGAGACTGGTTTTGAGTTTGATAGGTCACCTGAGGAACTGAACACACAGTGGGCATGTTTCTGGGTTTTTAGACTATTTGAATCAATGCTAAGAGGTGAAAAGCTCAATAACATCTGTTTTAAGTAAATATGTGGCCACTGTCAATGTCTCACTAACAGCTCTTCACTGTAATGCCTTCTTTCTGCACGTACAGATACAACAGACATGCAAGAGAATGGACTCAGAAATATGCAATGTAAACTTGTGAAGACTTTTTCATACACCACAGAGTACTGTAAATTCTAGGATTTTTTTTTTCAAAATTAGAAGGAAACGGAGCACAGTTTACTGTTTCGCTGTATCATGATGCCCCTTGATTTTTTTTTTTCACCCATGTAAGTGTGTTTCTGGAGCAAGGGAGAACAAACTTCCAAAAATAACCTTATGACTGTGATAAGAATATTTATCCTCTTCGTATGCTTTGCAGAAGACATTTATTATGGTTTTTAAGAGTTGGACGTCTGCATCCTCAGACTACAAGATCCATAATGCAGTTGTAAAGCAACCAAATTATTTTTGCTGGAAAAAGTAGCTGTTTTTTTGTGATGAATACTGTATGTGCGTCCTTAAAGTATGTTGTCTGTTTCATAAGTGTTCAAATTTCATTTTGTTAGTTCACTTACATAATTTGTATTTTTTTTTTACTGTATAGACTAAATATTTTATCTACCGTGTAAGTCATTTTATTTTAGACTTACTTGCTTGTGCACACTATTGACAAGATACAACTGCTAGTAATGAAAATAATTGGAGTATCCCACCTGTTAGGATATTCTAAAGACTGACTGCAGATTTCTTAAAACCTAAAATGATCTTTGCACTGTAATTCTTTGTATGCTGATTATGGAGAAACACTTGGTTTTGATTCTGTTGCATACTTGACTTAATTTTATTGCAATGTGAACTAATTGCACTGCTATGTAGAAAGATACGTAACCGTTTTGTTGCTATTCACAAATGATTTTTGACGTGGGCAACATAACACTATCACAGACCTTTACAAATCTAAATGTAGCCTTTTCCATATAAATAAAATGCATTTTCTACTACTTGTCTTGGGTTTTTTTGTTGTTTTTTTTCTAAATCATGCATATCCTTGCAGTGCTTGTTCTAACATTAGTAAATCAAAATACTAAGTGTGCATCTGTCTTGGAGACAAAAGGGAAAGTAAAGGTATGCATCACATACTAAGAACTGTGTGGCAATTAATTTTTATGCTAGCTTTGACCTAATTTATTTAGCATGCTCTGTCCATTGTTTTATATAGGATTTCAACTAGTTTAATGATGTGTTACATCAATATTTATTTATGGAGGACATACCACAAGTGTTTGAACATCAAGCACTTCAGTTAAGGTGGTGTATTCGCAATATCAGAATGTTACGGTGAACTTCTCACACTTGAAGGTAACTTTTCCATTAACTGGCCCTTCAGTGGCTTCAGACTATGCATGTGGAAAAACAGTAGTGCCGGAGAGGGGCAGTCTTTTCTTCTAAAGTAGATTAAAAGCAGAAAAACTTTTCCTACCGTGCATTCTTCTTGGGTATCTGAAAATAAAAATGCATGACTAATGTTTTTCTCTGTACCTTGCACACGAAAGAAAAGCGACTTGCAGTTGGGGAATTTGTCATCATAAACCACAATTTTAAGACAACAAAAATATTTGGTTGTTTTCACTGTAATGAATGCCAAACTGGAACGTGGGGTGTGGGCAGGAGGTGTGCACAGTGAGAGCTGTTATATTCCTGCCAGGGGAATATTGTTATCTTTACGCTTGCTGACTTACCGACCCTAATGGGGGAAAATGTCACTTCTGTGCTGTACTTTTATCTGTGCTGTCATGCTGGCTTTTAACCCAAAAGCTGAGGGAGAGTGGCTCTACTGATCTTAAAATATCCGTTCTCTTTAGAGTGCGGGGTGGTGGTTGTTAAAATGGGCGCTTTGTTATACTTGAACTGGGGCAATGGAGCGAGGAAGGCAAAGCCAGTATTTATACTTATTTCTAAAACGGTGGTAGAAACTCTGACGATCCCAATGTGATCCCAGAGCTTTTGTTTTTTTCTAAACCCGTAGTAATCTGTTTGTACTAGAAGTGATTTCAATGTTTGCAGTATCTGTATTGAACTGTGTGAAACTGGAAGTTTGCCTTGCCTCTCTGAATGCTCGCTTTCCTTTGGTTTACCAATTTGTATTAGGGATGGTTTGAAAACATTTGTACGCAAGAGTGACTTTCCATCACAGCGCAAGACCCGCGGGGTGGTCAAAAAACAAAGCCCAAAGTAAGGCATATTTTTATATACTAAAAAAAAAAAAAATAAAAGGCAGCTGTCTTGGAGGCGTAAAGCCGACTTTGATTCTGCCAGTCTTGGGCAGAGTTCAGCCTTTCAGCTTTTGAAAGGGTACCTGGGGTAAACACGGTTCCTTGCACCGTCCGTCTCTGAGGGGGGGCCAGGTCCCATCCCTGGAGATGAACAGTTCCCGCAGTCTGCAGGCACAGCGCCTCCGCTACCGCGTGTCCCCGGAAATGCTCCTGTAAGGGGGGGGAAATTACAGCTGAAGAGTCGCCTCCCCGGGGGCGGGTGC
>KL278191.1:7033-75727 GCA_000699545.1 Podiceps cristatus | reverse complement strand
GAAATCCCCCTTCCCTTTTATTTTTGACCATGACAGCGTGACCTTGCTCGTGAAGCAGGGCTGATGCTTAGAAAATCATCAATGAGGGAAAACGGAGATTTTAAAAATGATTTTTATTTGTTTAAAAAAGGAGCTTTAGTGGAAGATGAGGTTTCCTCTCCATGAATGCCTTCTGAAATGCTTTCTGTTCTTGCATGGTTTCGGAACAAAGCTTTTCTCCCCAAAATCATGTCTTAACCAATTGCCTGGTGCAAACTTCAGCATTCTGTGGTCCCTGAAATGAAACGTATTTTTAGATCTCTGTAGATTTATGGCTTTTGCCTCCAGCGTTGCTGGGACCGTTTGTCATTAGTGAATATGTGTGCACATTGCTGAGAGGATGAATCCTTGGCGTAAGGCCCTCCTTGCTGTAATTGTCATTCTTTTCTCCATTGTGAGCATTTCTTTTCCAGGGCCGAGCAGAGCAATTGCAAAATTCACAAAACAGGGTTGCACAGAGCAAGGCCCTCAGCCAAAAGCTAGCCTGTTACTGCCCAGATTTTGAGCAGCTCTGCTCTGTTAGTGCCTATTGATCTAATTTTGGCCTTAGGTTCTTCAGCTTGCAGCATGTTTCCACATACCTGATTTGCACATTGTTGGCAAAACAGTGCTTTTGTTGAGTTTTCTGTTTGGTTGAAATAACAGGCTGCTGTGTCTGTCTGTGTGAGAGCCATAAGGTTCTTAGCTTTACAGTAAAAGGCGATTAGGTAGTTTCTGTATGAGTGTCTGTTTCAGAAAACATGGATATGCAAATATGTATCTTCCAGATCCCAGGAGCTGGAAATAAAATCTGACCTCTGAGGATAAGAGAACTAAACTGTTGTGATTAATTCCTTTTTGATTGTAACCAGAGTCGTTCTTGTAATCTAGTGGGGAATTGCTGAAGTGACAATCAATTTATAGTGTTCAGTTTATACAGCTAAACATTTCAAGGCGGATTCTGTTACACCAGTTGAAAATTAAATAATGTTCGAGTTAGAGAACGCTCCTTTTGAAATCGTAGGATCTTATATGGAGTAACATGTTGCTCAAATGAAGAAGGCTGCTGGAGTCTGCTCCTGAGGGTTGCTTTTTGTGGTAAGGAAGTCATTAAAATGAGCTTTGTTTTTTACAGTAACTCCATTCATGCCAACACCACCTCTAGTAAATATTTATTCAAGGGATTTAACACCTTTGTTTTTGCTGTTAAGAGATCAAACTGTTGGCACAAAGGCAGACTAAGTAAACATAATCATATGTCCCATTGACTGGTTGTGTTCAAAAATGGTTTGCCAAAATCCAGAGTAAAATGCCTCTCTTGCTGTAAGATGTTTCTTATCAATACTGTGCTTTCACTGTATGTCTCCTGTGATAGTACTAACTTTATGCTAATCCTTCTGGCGTGTGTGTATCTCACTGGAAACTAGCAGAAACTGACTACATTGATTAACAAAACTGAACTTACTGTACCTTATGTTTATTTTTAATAGGGAGGAATAAGTCAGAACAGGAAATGTACTACCTTAAAATAAAACTATAGAGCTCTTCTGATTATTTTTCTTGTAAGTAGCAAAATAGAAGACCAGTAGCAAAGTTATTCTAAATGTCTCAAGGTTTCCTCTTTTCACGGAATTTGTAAGCCACAGACCTTGTGGATTTTCAGTGGGGATGCTGAATGAACCTTCTCACACACACACCCCCACCCCCACCCTCCAATTTCTTAATATGCATTTGACTTTTCTTTCTAGGGGGAGCTGGAAAAACTAAACCAATCTACAGATGATATCAATCGGAGGGAGACGGAGCTGGAGGTACAGAATTCATCCTTGCATTTTCCTTTTGTGCATGATGGATTTTATGAGCAACAGAACAGTATTTTTGAGTAGGTTCCCTCCTGAATTGTGCTATCTTGAATGGTAATTTGGCAGCAAGAGTCTTTTTTTTTTTTTTTTTTATTTTTTTTAAGGTATTAATTGACCTAACAGCTGGAACAGAAAGGGAGAAGGTAGAGGGATGCTGACAGTGTAAAAACCCTATGTGGAGAACCCCGCCTCCCCCACTGCCAAACTCTATTTTTAGGTTTTGAAACTAAACTTAGACGAGTTCTGTTTTTACAAGTCACTGTTTGGGTTTGTGCTCTTGTGATTATAGACAGTGAAAGTTTATTTGGTTAAGAGGTCTTTGCCATGCAGTTACCTGCCAGGATCTTCTCCTTGGTGGCTATTTTTTTAGCTTCTTAGTTTTGCCTTTTTTGTCATTACTTTCTGAGTAAGGAGGGCTGAGGGAGTTGAAGGAAAAGACTTCCTAGTAGGAAAAAGAGGTTTTCTTGGACACTTAAAAATCTAATAGAAAGTTCTGAAGAAATTGTTTCTTAAGCCCCAAATTTGAGTTTCAGCTACTTGGTTAATTACTCTGGAAGACTCAGCATTATTGATCTAATAACAAATCAAAACAAACTGTCCTACTTATGTGTCTAAGTTTTCTTTTGTTAACTGCAAAGCAAAGAAAGTATAGCCAGTGGAAGTTTAAGATAAATATGCTGCTAAAGGAAAACTGGCATAAAATGCTGCTTTACATCCCAAGTAATTTTTATAATATTGCAATATTTTGAATACTGTATCAAAATGTGCTGAGATTGAAGTGATGAATGCGCTCTGAAAGTGCATCTGTAGATTTCTGTTCTGCGTCTTCAAAATGTCAAAGTCTGTGTGTGTGTGTTTTTCTTGTATGTGTGCTTTCATGAGATGGGTACCTGGAGCATGGGGTGGTTCCTGGTAGTATTTTAAAATATTGGAGTATCCACTGTATGCACCAAACAGAATATAGCATTATGAACTCTTTTGGAAAAAAAGCAGCCTTGTCATGTGGCTGTTTTCTTCTCCCTACTTGTTTGCATTTTCTGTGTTTAGTGACACGTAGATCATGAATTTAGTGGCAAATAAACTTAGTGGAATGGGGACTATTTGTTATGCAAAATTAAACTATATTTCTGCTGTGAAAACTGTTCAGTGTCTCTAGCCTGATGTAAATTTTATGAGTGAACTTTAAAAATCAGTATGCTAGTCTGCAACAGTACCAATTAAATGGACTTCAGG
The DNA here is from genome assembly GCA_000699545.1 of Podiceps cristatus. Taxonomy (NCBI): domain Eukaryota; kingdom Metazoa; phylum Chordata; class Aves; order Podicipediformes; family Podicipedidae; genus Podiceps; species Podiceps cristatus. Next base: position 72,614 of record KL278191.1, on the reverse strand, counting down.
ATTCTTTATATACATATATTAAGAAACCCAAAGCAGTATATATATCTTTTCAGTCTCCTTATTTCATGCTGAGGTACTGAAATTGAAAGATGGTGCTGTGGATAGTTGCCTGGGTTTCATTAATCTTGTCATAACCTTGCACTGAGGACGTATTATGAGGTGGTAATAATAATGCAAATGCATACTTATGAAATAAGTCCCAGTGACTTAAGATGGGATTTTACTGCTTGATTAAAATTATTCATGTGTTCAAGTGTTTGTAGAGCCTGGAGATTAGTAACTACTAGTGTGTGTGTGACACGTGCTGAGCTCGAAAGGCCAGAAGGCTCCTGGATGTATCACTGTAAATAAAGAGCAGTGCTTCCACATCAACTTGCTCTTAGCGTTGTTGCTTACCTTACTTGGTCTAAGCAGTACTAGGTGTCAGTGCAGAGAATGATTGTATGATGCTTTCTACCCCTATGTCATTAAACGTTTACTGCTGATCTGTCTGTACTACTTACTGTTAGCAATATTTGATGGAATTAATTTGAAATATCATCAACAGTATGCTTTCATGAATGTTTCCTCTTTGCTTTTCATCTGAAAATCTCACTGGATTAAAGGCAGTTTGCGGTATCATGCAACTGCATAATTTTTAATCAGAAAAGATTTTTGTTACTTTTGATCTGCTTGAATTCTGAGCACAAATGCAGTTGGATGATGTAAGCAAGGCTTAATTTGTATATGTGTAGATAAATGCATTTTAAACGGACTTAAGACTTTTCTAGAGGAAAGATATTAAAACCCCCCCAAAAAAACCCAAAACAAAACAAAAAAAACCAAACCAAAAACCCACAACCACAATACCAACACTTGTGGTTAGAAGAAAATCCCTGAATTAATTTTCTAGACAAGAAAAGAAAGCTTTGCCAAGCAGCCTGATAGGATAAATCCAGAATTTGGAAGGAGGGGTTTAGAACTGGGATCATTCTGCTTCAAAGACTTCCAGAATCCTTGAATACTGCTGAAAATGTGGGCTTCTGGGAGAGCCATGCTGAGTTTGCAGTTGAAAATTTGCTATTTTGGCGGCTGTTAGCTGCTTTGGGTCCCTTTTGCTACCCTTTCCTAGTTTATGGTATTGCTGCTATTGCAAGATATTTCATTAGAAGAAATATGTGGGCTTTTTTTAACTGGACAATGGAGTTGTATTTATCCTATTATTCTTTTCTTCATCTTTTCAATATCTGACTTTAATGGGAACATAGTATCGTTAGGCTATTTACAGCACAAGATGCTGATTGCCAGCTTCCTGTAGTATTACTTTGTGGTCCATACATTCCCACTGTTGATTTTTTTTTTTTCTCAGAATAATCTGGAAAAGCAATGGGAGTATTTGAGTAGAAGGTATATTTCTTTGCAGGAAGCTCAGAAAAAGACACCCATGTTTTTGTTACTTGATGTACTCTCTGATAAGCAGGAAGAGTAACCTTGTGGCATCTTTAAGTACCGAGAGTCTGTTCTGGACTTCCTGTAGCTTTGCACGAGCCACTCTAAATGGGACCTTGACTGCCTCTAGTTCCCATTAACTGGAAAACAAGGCTGTAGGTGTTAAATGCTTCTAAACCTCATGGTTTTATTCTCGCTGTGCCTCAGGTCTACATCTGCAAAACGTAAGAAAAAATGCTGCTTTACACAATGGAAATGTTATGGATTGAAATCAGGAGAGGCTTCTAGGATTTTGAGAGTATGCTCTCTTGGTGTAGCCGCAGACATGTCTGTGAACGATGTAGAAAATATTGGTGTTTGCTGCTCACAGAGGTGATAAAATGGGGAATTCTGTTTTAAGGTGATCAGCCTGACTTTTTTTTTTTCCCCCCTAAAAGTTCTTCACTCAGACTGCCATGTGATCTTTTTTAAGTTGACCAGCTTGCCTTTTTTTTTTTATTCTTTTAAAATAAGTTCTGCACCCAAACCACCTGTGAGAGGGGTGGATTTACATGTGTGGCATGACTTAAACAGATATGTTGACGTTGGCTACTTCTGTTCTTTTACTTCATATAATTACTCATTTTTTGCTCTTTTGACCTGTCCTGTTAAACCCTGGAGAAATATTCTGGCCTGATGATGCTCACTCATCACCTGTTTAGGAATTGTGGAGCTGCTAAAGGGCACTGAGTGGCTGGTAGTTATATGTTGTGTTAATGTGTTGCCTGTTATGAATCTTTGATTAGGCTTGATTTAAAATCCATAATGCTGCTCATACTAAGTGCAACATTGAGTGTTACTGACACAGAAAAAGGATGATAAGGGTCCTCTGAGGGATTTAACACTTGGCTTCACGAACGTCCCTGTTTGTTTGAAGTGTCTGTGAAGAGGGGAGGGAAACGTCTTGCAGTAGAGATACAAGTATGTTTTGGCCAAACACAAGTTAGAGCAGTGTCTTGCTATCTGAGCTTTTTTCCTATTCATTGGAAATGCATCTTTATCTGAACTGACATAAGGAGTTGCAAATGTACTTAACAAATGTGCTTGACTCGCCTGTCCAGCTACTGGAAGTACAATTCATATGTAACAGATTCACCCAGGGACCCCTCTGGCAGCGTTGCAGGGAGGGTAAATACAGCACATACCATTAAAATGACCACTGGAATCCCAGCTATCCCAAATGTGGTTTTTGTTAGGTTTTGTGTTGCTGGAGCTACGATCTTGCCAATGTTTGTTAAGGGGGGATGACTGGACATGAAAACTAACGCTGAACAATGCTGCTTTTGGACGTGCTTGTTATAAGTAGGGCCTGGTTAGGGTCCTTCTTGTATGCTTGCCTAGATCCTCTAGTCCTGATCTGCAAGGCTTTGTTACTTTTAGTCCTGAATTTATCCTAAAGGTAAGCCTGGGTTGGTGTTGGTTAGTGTCAAAGGAAAGGGGTGTATCAGTTGTGGTGCTCTTTCACCTGAGAGCCTTGTCAGCATTTGAACCCCTCTCAGAAGGGGAGGGGCTATTTTATTTAGAGTTGCTCTTCTTACTTCCTCACTAAAATACTTGGTTTGGGGGTAAATCTCAAGTTTTTGACCCAGTAACACACAAGAATTTTAAGCAGATTTTGTTTTTTGAATTTATTTATTTATTTTTTTAGAAAAGCCCAAATTCAGTCTTTCAAGTTTTAGAGAAATGGCCTGTCAGTGGCAGGAATCTCATTCTGAGCACGCCTGTTTGGCCTGTAGAAACATCTGCTGCCTTAATCAGCAGCCCCGTGCAGCATTTTCCAGTGTCCATAGAAGAGTACACAGATAAGGGAGAAGCAGCTCACTGGCTGGTGTTCTTGCTGTTTTTTGGAGTGAGATATACACGTGTGATGGATTTGTCCAGCACTAGCAGGATAAATCTTTCCATGTCTCTTTATAATTGACTTCTTTTCCATAGGAAGTGTCTCCTGTGTGCAGATTGTGTGTTGTGCTTGTTGTTTTGCCTTCTGCTTTCATCCATGGATGAGTAAGGAAAGGCTCCTTCCTCCGCTATGGCTCTGGAAAGATTTTCTTGACTGAGTGAGTCAAAGGGCTTTACTTGATTCATGTTTTTGAAACAGAGATGGATTTCTAGTTTAAGGGAGGGAGGAAGGGCTAGGCAGAGAAATATGTTTTGGAAGGAACACCCAGTGCCTTCCCCTGCCTGCTTTCTTCTCCCTTCTTCTAAGACGACTAAAAATACCCGTGCGTTTGTACTCTCATTCTGTAACTGCCTGTAAGCAGGTCGTTTCAGAAACTTCCAAACGCCAATTTTTATTGTTCGTAGATGGGAAATTAGTAGCTATGTGGAAAAAAATACTTTTCCCCATGCTTAAAAAATGAGATGTTACCTCACCCCTTCCTTGCACTTTGTTTTTAGGTTTGGTGGTCAGTCTGGTTTACTTGAACTGATAAGGCACCAAATGCATCTTAAAAATGTCATTAACCTGTTTGATGCTCTGAGGTAAATTTCTGAGGATATGCACGTGCATCTGGTGTGTGTGTAATTGGGAAGCCTATCTGCTTCTCACACCTGAACGTTGATACTGATGCTATTTTAACTTGGAAATGAGCTTTTGCAGCTGGTGGGTCTCTGTAGCAGAGGAAGGCAGGTATGCCTGCCTCTTGGAAATAGATGAAGCCCATCTCTGTCAGTGATTTCATTTCACACGCACCTCTCAGGCTTCTTTAATGGGTTGTCAGAGGTTCTGCATGCCAAATTGTCAGAAAGGTCATAGGACAACCTTTGTAAATGAAATTTAGGTGTGCTTGGTACTGAGATGCTTCATACCCAGTTAATCTGTTAAGTTCATTTTGAAAAGAAAACTGTTTGAAAATACATGCTTCATTTGATGGGCAGGAATAGTTATTTGCTTGTCATCTGGCATCTTAACACCAGCTCATCACTATCACTCACAAGAAAGGAAAACAAGAATGCTTTATCCTCCAACAGGTGCAGTGGAAGTGCAAAATTGTATTTTAGTTTCTTTCCACATTTGAGGGTGGATCTCCAAAATGCTGCTGTATGGCTGGCCTGTTATTAAGTGTGATCCCTCTTTTGGTGCGGTAGCAGATAGCTGCCCAACAGCAAGTTACTGGAAACAAAGTCTGCTTTTAATAATGAACTATTGCAGCAAAAGCATATATAGGGTAGAAGTCTGGCATGCTCCCCAAAACTGTGCTTGTGAAATCTGTCATTTGGGAGAAGAGTGCTAAGGATTTCCAGGATGAAAGTTGACGAGAGTGGAGCTCTTGCAGCCTTAGAACAAGATGTTGAAAAGTAAATTGCATCTGTTCATGTGATGCACTAAGTGCTAGGCCTGCTGGAGCGTGTGTATGACAAACAGCTGGGTAGGGAGAGTCTAGTTATTAAGAGTATAACTGAAGTGAAAAGTTTTGACTGTTACTTTTTTTTTTTTCTTTTTTGCACCTTGTGATGTGCTTTGAGGGTGAAGTGCCTTAATCAGCTTATGTCGAACTTTAAAAAAGGTTTATCATCATCTCATTTGAGCAAACAGGAGAGTGAAAATGATGAAAGTTTTAGCCATTTGGCTTTCAATATCACCTTTCTGTTTGCAGAATCGGTAACAAGGTGTTCTTAAAAATGATCACAGAAGATTGTGAGTGAGTAGAGGGGAAAATGTGCTTTTGAAATGTTGTTTGGGTGTTTGAGATGTTTTTTCCCAGTTGCATTGTTTCTGTTACAGTTTATCTGGTCCGTGTATATATTCAATGCAGTGATGAGAAACAAACGCATGTGTGTTTTGCCCAAAACCCCCCAGAAATCGAGAGTGTGATTTACAGGGTTTATACTTAAGGCTGCATATTTGCTTTTATCTATAACTATCCTTTCTTCTGGGAAAGCATTTCAAGGAAATGAGATACAGAAACTAGAAATTGAGGACTGTGCTGGAAAAGTTGGATGGCATATGCTGTGCTGCCTTGGTTTTGCTCAGAGAAGCACGTTGCAAGAATTGTCTTTTCCTTTCTCTATCACCCATGTGTGCTAGATAAAGGTCTGAATGAGGCAAGAGTTTGGCAGTTAAATAGTAACACTTGTAGGGAGGCACATCACACCAGGGGATTTGATAAGTAAGTTGAAGGCGGTGTGGTTGTCATTCCTAACACAGGCTGGGGACCAGGGGTGAGCTGCACCACTGTGCTGTTCTGCGCCTCTAAGGTTTTGATGTTGAGTGTTCTTACAGAAAACATCATTAAGAGGATTTATAGCTTTGAACCATTTCAAATGTGGGTCGAAGTATCTCACTGACAGTAACACAGGAAGCCAGCCATAGAGCAGGGAATTAAATTGATTCCCAAGTTATTGCCTTGACCACAGGCTCATCCTTCCCGTGAACCACAGATGCACTTTTCAAGTCACATAAGTAGCAAGTGCACCAAGCCCACTGCTCCTGGTGCAATTGCCTCGGTGCTTCTGACCTCTTCAGTTTCACGTGAAGAGTAAAAATAGCTGCTGCACATGGCTTTCTTACTTAAACTTCCCCAGGGGCACCTGCCAGGGGAATTTTGCATTGTCCCAAGGGTGATGACTTTTACAGATGCCCTGTCAGCATGTGGCAGGGCTGACACACTGAGTGTGGCTGTGTGTTTGCAGGAGGGAGCTGTGCCCCTGCTCACAGGAGATGTTGCCACAGCTCCCATGTAGGACCCACGGTCACTGAGACCATGAGAGCTGAATCTGTTTGGATTGAGGAGGCTGGGTGGTATGAATGCGCTGGGTTGCCACAGGAGCACACGTGGTGTAGATACACAATGTGAGATATTTGCTTTTGTAGTGTAGTTGGGGCTAGTGGAGAGTAAAAGGGGTGTGTGTAGTGCAGGAGAGAGGGCACAGGTTTGGCATTACACCTTCTCAGAGACCTCAGCATCTTGTTGCTGTGTCCAGAGGGGATGGCTGGAAACCTTTGGTGGAGGCCTGATTCCAGCAGAGTACGAGCATCTGCTTATTCTCTCATGCAGAAGGTGACAGAGCCTGCAGGCTTGTGTTCCTGACAGTCAGGATCCTGAGAATAAAAGTCATTTTAGATAAATCATGTGATGGATGGCACGGGTATAAAGTTCTGGGATGTTTTGGTTTTCATTTTCGTTATTGTTCTTCACTGGAAAAAATGAGGATGGTAGGGCCTAAATAAAGCCTCAAAATAAGAAGTGAGCATCTTTGGGGGAAAATATAAACTGGATATAAAACATAAAATACAAACCGAAGTTCACTTCAGTGTATTCTTCAGCTGAAGCTTCTTGTTCTCTGTAAGTAACTGTTGTGTGAAGTGGGGCTATGCTCAGGGATAAGAACACGCTTAAGCTTTACAAGACCTGTGCCTCAGGTGCCAGTTAGAGGATTAGTTACAGTTTAGTAATTTGTATGTGCTTCATCTGAGTTGGTGGGAAATTTATGGGTACAGACATTGCTGTTAGTATGACTGTGCTGTCCTTGGTGTGTGGGTTTTTGGTTTTTTGTTTTTTTTTTTTTAAACTCCAGTTGAAGACTAGTCCTCTTTTTCCTGTTGTATAACAGCGTATGTAATTATTACATGAATAAATTTTGGGTAGGTCTCTAAGCACAGATTTAGTAGTGGTAACACAAAGTTGCTGCTACTAGTTTCTTTGTTCCAAGTGCTTATCTTACAAACATAGGAAATTAATTTTTTGATGAATCACCACAGAGATTTTTTTTACTTAATGAATATATGTTTATCTTAATTACTTGCTTTCCACAACTAGTCTCCAAATATGCAGCTTTCACAAAGAAAGTGAAAACCAGGCGCACTTCAGGCTCACTCATTTAGAAATGAGGTTTTAATTTTGTTCCTCCTTTTGTAGGAAAATATTTTTTTGTTAAATATTCTTTAGTACTTAACGTTTTTCCTGTAATATAGTCATCATGCTTGCAGCCTTATTTCAGTTACTTGTGAAACTCATTTTGAGCAGTGAACTGTGTATCATACAGTACTTTAATTGGAAATATTCAAACTCTTCTCACTGAGAAAATCGTTGACTCGATACATATTCTTTGAATGATGCGTTTCAGGCTTTCACTGAGAAATGAGATTATTGACTGGAGTTAATAAAATAATAAGTTAATGTGCATTTAATTCTCCATTTTTGACCTTGTTACTCATTTGAATACATCCTTAGAATAAATTGGAGTACCTTAAGAATCTAAGGCTATCTGCATTGGACTAAAATATTACTGATGCTGGTTAAGGTTTTAGGTAACACTAAAAAGGAAGCAAAGAAGGTTTTACTGAAGTATGTTTCTTTTTCTGTAAAAACTAATAAATTATTGCTTTTTTTTTTTTTTTTTTACTTCTGAGAGCGTGGTGGTAGGTTCCAATGTATTTTAATTCTTCCAATGAATAAACAGTTGTGCATTCTAGAAATCCTCAACAGTAATGACAAAAACCTCCTGAATTAGAGCACTTCTTCAAGCCAGCTGCTTCCTGATAATCAACATGTCACTCCAGCAGTCTGTGTAAATCCTTCTCTCTAATTAGAATTACAAGCCTTGTCAAGAGCTCACATGGCCCTCCTTCTTCATCTCTTTAAATCCTGGGCCAGGTCCCAGCCTGAAATTGCATCCCTCTGCAATAATTCCATTGATTTAGAGACTGTGTTGGATGCTGGGATCAAAATCAGGGTCACTTTGCTTAAAGGTGTGGAAATTTCGGTGGAGCAAAAAAAAATATTTTGATTGCTTCAGCTAACCATGTAAAGAGGGCAACTCATCCAATTTGGAAACAGCTGGTATTTACTTTTCTTAAATGTAGTAAATTGTAACAATCAAATGGAAAGTAGACATCCTTACTCATTGAATCAGACCATAGCTGTAAAGATGTTTTTTTTATGGCGGGAAGTCTTGCCATGAGAACCTGGAAGCTTTTTGCTGCTATTGAAGTAAGTAGGGTGTGCTTATAAAAGGAAAGAGGATCTGTCTTGAAAATGTACCATGTGGGAAGTGTCCAGTCCTTCCTGCAGAAAGCAGATCCTGCCTATCCTCATTTGCATTGTGATACGGTATCTCTGGGAGAACAGTACTATGGCCAGGACACATGCTAAGGTTTAAGAGATGCTGGTTCCATCTGACGTGCCAGCTTGCTGTGGAATTAGGCCTGCCTGCTAACTCAGTTCTGCTTACTGAAAGGAGGGGCTTAAACTGTGAATAGGATTCTGGAAATTGTTTTGAAAATCCTTAGTGTGCTCTGAAAAGTGTGAGGACAGACTCAGATGTCTGTGAGTGTAATCCACATTCCTGAACCATTCTGAACTACAAGACAATGCAGTCTTGCATTGTCTAGGTGAGTTATCTTTGCCATTGAACTCCCTCTTAGAACTTGTTATGCTGCTGTTTGACTCCCCACCAAGTGAATCATTTACAAGCTAATTCTCTCTGAGAAACCCTGCCAGAGGTGACAGAATAGCACAGGCTATTGCAGACTTTGTATAAAAGCTGTATAAAAGAAGACAAAGATTTGGTGTCCAGGATGCTAGCTTTCAGATGCAGTTCTGGGTTTCTGTTACTACCTCTACCAAAGAATTCTGGCTTAGTCAAACGACAGTAACTCTTTTGAATGAGTCGGCTCGAGTGTGAATCTAAAGAGCAAGCTGAAGGTAGGAAGAAACAAGTAGAAATAAATTTTAAAGCTCTAATCTGTCTTTGCCCTTTCTCTCCTTTCTGCAACATTTTGAAGGATGCACGACAGAAGTTCCGCTCTGTGCTGGTTGAAGCAACAGTAAAACTGGATGAACTGGTAAAGAAGATCGGAAAAGCTGTAGAAGACTCTAAACCTTACTGGGAAGCTCGGAGGGTGGCCAGGCAGGTAAGAACTTTCTGCCTTATAAGCTTGTGCTGGTAGTTGGAGAGCACATACTGATTGTACTGCTTTCCTGCTATTAATAACATCTCAAGCGTATGTACTTGGCTGACACTGATCTGTGTCTTGAGTTGCATCTCAGCCATGTGAATCAATGGCAAAAATGTGTTTCTTCACAGCCACAGCTGCACATGTTCTTCAGTCCAGGAACAGCCAGAGCAGACACAAACCATCAATAGCAAAAGCATGGTTCTGTTCTCTTCTCATTATCGCTTTCAGAGCCCTGCTCTTTCCTTTCAGGAGTTGTAATTGTTTGAAAATACAGTGTAGACTTTGTGTATGTGCTTTTTCTTCTTAAAGCAAAATGTGCAGCAGCTAAACGGCTGCAACTGGAAGCTGCTGGGAGAGAGGCTTAGAGTGGGGCAGACCTGGGGAAACCTGCAGGGTTTGGTGCCAATTAGGTTGTGCTGAAGCAGGAACATGCTAAACGTGGTTCTAAAGTGTGCTGGTTTGGGGAGAAACTGAGGTCTGCTTTCTGTATTGCCATCCAGATCTTACCTCCTGTGCCTTAACTACTACTTGATTATTGTTAGGCACCTAAAATAGGTTGGCTTGGTGGTTTTTTGTTTGGTTTTTTTTTGGTTTTGGGTTTTTTTTGCAGATGAGAATTGAGTGTGTGGTGGCTTAGACTGTGGTTCAGCTTGGTGTCTGTGATGGGTTCTGCTGGTGTCTGAGGCTTTTTGTTTTCCTTCCCAAGGGGGAGACTGTTCTTGGGTTCTATTTTCTCTTTTATTTTCTCTTGAGGCAGAGAGAAGCAGTAGAGGAAGAGTTGCCTAGAGCTGCTGCTTCTGTACTTGGCTGGAAGGATGTGTGGGGTGGCATCTGGGGCTGGGTAACTAGGATGTAACTGTGTTCAAGGGGAGAATGAGAGATGGGCTAGCACATGTGAAATACATGAAAATTACAGAGGATTTTGTTTGTAAAATAGGTAAGGTTGAGGGATGAGAAAAGTAGTGTAGGTGTGTGCCAGAAGGCAGAAAGTAAACTCACAGGGTAAGAGAAGGGGAGAGAAGAGAATACATCCTCAGGACAAGGTACAGGAAAGGGAGGCAGGAACGCAAGCTTCATCACTTTGAAAGCTGATGAAGCAGGAATTGGGTTGATGGGATGTGGCATGCAAGATATGTGACCACGTTGATCCTTTAAATTACACAATATTGTTTTGGAGCTGTTGTCTCACGCGCTGGGGATGATGGGGGGGCTTTGTTAGGCTTAATCCTTCAGACTAGAAGCAGTGTGGCAAATAGGTAAACTCTGCTTCAAAGCCCAGTAAGCATGGTACCTACTACTCATCTGTTACTGCTCTGAAAGCAATCCCTGCTCATGGGGCCTATGGTGCATGCTAGAGATAAACCAGTAGTGAGCTAGAGAAAGAGCGGAATTTAGTAACAAAATAAGATCAAGGAATGGTTTATATTGTGTTAATTAGTATGTGCAATTAAAAAAAAAAAATCCCACAAAGCTTTCCTCTGGTATGGTCCTATACTTCTGTTACTATAAAAGTAGCTATGTAAGGCACAGTACGCATAGGACTTAAAGAATTATATTTGGAAAAGTTCATGGTAGAAATGTGTACTTTGCAATACAGAAAAATCAGATGACTTTGAGGTTTGTAACATCAGGCACTGAGACCAATGAACATTGTCCTCTGTCCTGAAGTTGACAGCAGATTGTCCTGGAAATGCAATTTTTTATTCCCGTGTCTTTGCTGCCACTGAAATCCATTCAGTCGTGCTGGTTCAAAGGTGCTCTGCAAGACCACTAAGAAACGCAAATCACCGAAGGTCCTTAGATTTGTAGAATTGCTATTCTGGTATTTGGCTTCTTAGAGAGAACCATGTTTTTTTCCCAATCCATGCTGTCATTAGCTAGGTTTAAATGCTATTTATCCCACATCTGCTAACTTGCTACATGCTTGATTTTCTTTTAATTTCTTGATAGCGCCACTTTTTTGAACAGGATTCCCCTTCTAGCTGTTCATTTCACTTTTTTCCATTTTGTGTTATGGAGCTGGTCATGGAACGGAGCTCCCTTTTTGTATCTGCTCAGTAGACAGAGCTGGAAGATGGTCTCTTGTTTCCCTTTGGCTCTTTGTCTATTAAAATCTTGAAATAGAAAATGTAAGGGCCAAGAGGAATATTAGTATTGAAAGGACAGCGAATCAATCTGGAAACCAGGAGATTGTAAATATTGGTGCCACTTATCAGTAAAGCATCTACCTAAAGAGTTTTTCTAGTCTTAATTTAGTTTAGAAAAGTTTCATTCCACTGAGAGTAAATCCACTATATTAAAGCGGGGCAAAGGGCTGGGTGGGTAGGGTAATATGAAACTGGAGGAATGTACCAGAATATATGTTTAAGTGTCAGCCCGCATCTTTCTTTTATACTTGGATTTGTAGAATTGTAGAGAAATCATGGGAATAGCTTGATATTTTTCCATTCAAATTTATAAAAACATATAGCCTATGAGGACTGCCTTTCACCTTCTTTCTTCACAATTATTTTAAAGCCATTAGGCTGCCTCTGAAAACATAGGTACAAGGTTCTCGGTAGCTGAAACAGCTTTAATTAAACAATAAGGGGAAAAATGCATGACTGCTTGTAAGAGAAAGGGAAGTGTAAATTCTTTTGTTATTTCCAGTAAAGGGAAGTAAAAATATGACCTATAAATTCAAATCTTCTGGGAGCAAAGAAGTGCATAATTAATAACATCTAGTTCGGTAGAAATGCAGGAGTTGTCCAGAATTACTTGCATTTAAAATGTTAGTTGTGGGGTGAGTTAGCTGATGCAAGCTGCATTTAGTCATACTGAGGAGCTTGCTTTCACTTGGCACCAGCATGATTCTCTTCTGGAAATACTTGTTTCATCTATTAAGATAAAACCCATTAAAATGGTATGGGGGCACTGATGTGGGGTCAGCAAATCAACAGGTCCCCAAGTCACATACTTCCCTTGAGAAGCTTTAGGACCTTGAGCCCTTTTGTCTCCTCACCCTTATCCCCATGTTGTGCAATCCTGTGTTGGCAGAAGACCGTGAATTCAAAACAAATGAATTCGCCCATGCAAGAGTCCTGTAACGTCTTGTTTGTGTAACGTATGCCAATAGAATTTCAGCTTGGGCTATCTCAGGGTGAAACTTTGTTATAACAGAACAACTGTCCCCTAACATTAGGATTTGAGTGCGCTGCCCTCTGAAGTGGTGGCACAGGGAACCAGAATGCTGTCTGTTGGCACCAAAGCAGTAATATCTAGCTTTTGCTGAGGCTGAAGTGAGAGCTGGCTAATAATCTTGCCCATGGAGATTTCATGCAACTCCTGCCAAGACAACTGTGTTGTGATTCCTCATTTGGTATACCAGTGGGCCTTTCGTGTTGATTGCAGAAGCACTTCATTGTTTTCGAGCGTTGGTTGTTTCATCAAATTTTAAATGTATTTCTGCTGCAAGAACTTTTTTGCATTCACCTTGGTCTCTTTTCATGTTGTTCTTTAACCTGGGCCATAGTGTACACATTCAATGGAAGAACCTCGGCAGGGAGCTGAGGATTGTGTATGTACACAAGCAATAACCACATTGCAGCAATGTGAAATTCCTGTAATCCAGAAGGAGGTCCAGGTTCTGAGTGTTTGGAAGATCAGTCTTCCCATGTCTATATGTTTTGGGTTTTTTTTTGTCCCCTAGTAATATGCTTCCCCCGGTTAACTGGTCAGAGAATTATACTTTTCTTGCCCAAAGGTAATGGGGAAGAAGGGTGAAGTTGCCAGGAAACATTAATAATGTAAACAACAGTGCAGGTCTTGAGCCTCTGAGGTAAGGAGTATCTTAAGCCACTGTTAGCATTTTGCTGGGCTGGAAAGTGCCTACGCAATAGTGTCTGAGCGGGGAATGGGGTTTGAGAAGTGTTACCTCCCTAGTGACAGCATGCTCTGGGACAGGATGCTGTGCAAAAGCAAGAGTGGTCTATTGCATAAATCACTGGGCTGGTAAGAGCCAATTTTGTACTGCTGCATGGCATAGATAAATTACTTCATTTCTCTTTTAGTTCCCATGTAAAATGGAGCTGTCAAGCTGCTATGAAGCAGAGTTCATTAAGGGAAGTAAAAGCACTTTGGGGTCATTGGGCGAGAGGTGCCATTAAAGCACTGTTATCGGTATGTCATCACCCCTGAACAGGAGGACTTGCCTTTCTGCTTTGTTTCTGCTAGAAAAAAAATCTGACAAAAATGTGTTCCCACCCCCACAAATAAAACAATCCGTGCATCTGTAGTGACCCTAACCTGAAAAAAAGCCCTGGGAATGGTGCTTTTAATTAAAGCTTTAGCTCCTATTACTGAGCGTTCTTTTTTTGCGGAGAGAGGAGTTACGTTTTAGTCCCCAGTACTGGCTCAGGTTGGGAGTAGGTGCGGATGCTTTGCTCAGCTTTAGTACTGACCTTATTTGGGAGGGACATGGTTTTGCTTTGTGATATTCCCCTCACCCCCCTGCCTCATTTAGCTTTTACAAAAGAGTGTCAGAAAACTTGCTTCAGGCAGAAATAGATGAAAGATCTTTGCTAGGACATATCTATGTGTATCTCACACTAAGGGACCCATCTGTAGCAAGTGTTCAGAGAGCAGTATGTTGAAGGATACGCATGTTCTGCTTCCTCTTGGGTTACTCCTCCTGGTTCGGTTTTACAACTAATTCTTCTTTTATGTTGTTGGCATACTTCCTTAAGCAGCACCCTTTTATCTCAAAAGGCTTGGAAAAACATGCTGGAATCGGTACATACAATGGTTCTTCCCTGCTGAAGTCCAGGCATTCCGGAGAGGAAATGCAGTTGATGGACAAGTCGATTGTGTTCAGCAGAGACAGCTAACGTGTCCTGTTCACTGCAGCTTTTTATGTAGAGTTTCTTCCTCTCACCTCACTAATAATCTGTCTCTCATGTAATATTTTATACTTGATTGCCACATCTGTTTGAAGAAATCAGCTGACAGGGTAAAGAATTATTAGAGGTGAGCTTTCAGATATTCAGACCCTGGATGTCCATTCTGCATGTCTTCACAAAACTTAGGGGAATGCATTTACCACTGGGGAATCGTTTCCTCTCTCAAGTGTGAATTTTGTTTGGATTTGACCAGTGGATTCGGAAGTTAATAGTGGATACTGGTAGACCAAGGCGGGTTATAGGATTCACCTTGATTAGCTTTATGTGCTGCAGGGTTTAGAGTCTAGTCTAAGATAATTATTTGGGCCCTTAATCACTGACAGTAGTGGTGAGAGAGGTGTGTGTGAAAAGCCTTCTGAGATACATGCCTCTTCCTTAAATGCAGAGGGAGTTCAGACATCTTGAGTTGTTTAGCCATTTGAAAGCTGTTAGGTGAATCCTGCATCTGGTGGTTCAATGAATCTTATATCCAAAATGAATCAGGATGAAATGTAGCTGCTGTAATCTTGCAGAACAGGAACTGAGCCACTAAATAGTGAAGGTGGGATGGGTATAAGCAGATAAGAGCACATTTACCTAGTTGGAAGTCTTCCTCAGCAGATGAGACTGATACCATTCTTTGCAGGAATCAGGATTGCAGTGCCTATAAATGAAGGAAACTTTCCAAAGTGGCCGTTGCATCTCACTTTCTAGGTTTTCAGCTTGAGATGTCTGAAAGTAGTGTGGCAAGTTACAGATGGGAACTTTCAGGAGACAAAAGCTTTTTAAATTCATATAAGTTGGAGGTTTAAAACTGCCAATCACCCTTAAAAGTTAATTAGGAACTGGAAACTGTGGTTTTGCCAGTGTCACTTCCTGCAGCACCCAAGTTTCCCATCCAAATTTTCTCAGTGAGTGAGAGCTAATTGGCTCACAGCTGCCTCTGCTGTGGACAGGAGGGCAGCATTGGGTGGGGGTGACAGCTCTTGGGTCCGGATCCAACAGTGGTGGATATCCAGGTCTTCCCCTCCGGTTCCTAGGCACTAGGTGTGTTATCCATCGGTATATTGGAGGTGGCCATGTTGTAAGGAATCTTCTTTTCAGTCCTACTTTTATGAGCTGAAGTCCTCATGCTCATGTTTAAGACAAC
The DNA here is from genome assembly GCA_000699545.1 of Podiceps cristatus. Lineage (NCBI taxonomy): Eukaryota > Metazoa > Chordata > Aves > Podicipediformes > Podicipedidae > Podiceps > Podiceps cristatus. The sequence goes on along the minus strand of KL278191.1, from coordinate 57,181 downwards.
AAGGAGTTAAGACTGATTCATATTATCTGGTAAGCTTATCTTGGCAAAAATGGTGGAGGGGGAGGAAACTTGAGAAGCAAAAATTAAATGTCAGCAGAACTGTGACAGACTTGCATTCCTGTTTGGCAACTTGCCATGGAGCTAGTAAAAAGCAAAATTATTGGCAGAGTTACAGTGGAACAACCAACTGACCTTGCATGGCTGAAGTTGTGTTTCTGGTTAACTGTTTAGAAACCAAAAAACCCCTATCTTGTGGATTTGGATTCACATTTTCAAAGCAAGGATACAGAAACTTGAAAATTGACTTCAACAAGCCTTCTACAGATCCTTCCAACTGTTTAAGAAAAACCCCCAAACACCCAGAACACTTGACTGCTTTCCATGGCTATAGTTCAGTGCTGGTTTTTTGTTGGTAAGCGATGATCGTCTGTGCAGCGCTGCTGCCAATGAACTGTTAATTCCAGTATTTCTTACAGTTTGTTCATCTTGCACATGGAGAAAGCAGTAGAAAATGATGTGTGCAAAAGTGTCCCTTTTATCAAACGAGAACAACTCCTGTCAACATAGGGTCAGTAACTGTCATGGGCTCCACCCATGTTTGTGGTGGTGGAGCCAGCAGAAGGTAGTTTGTATGGATATTGCTTCTCTGCCCATTTGCAATAATTGGTCTAGGCTGGCAGTATAGGTTATGTTATTTGTGGTCTGCCTGTGCTGATAGTTTGTCCTTTTCATTGAAGACGCAGTGTTGCAGCTGCCCTGGTGGCTCTTAGGGAACCTTACGGTAGTGAGGACAGAGGTAACAATTTCTGTTTTAGGAAGGTGGGGTGAATGGTGTGAGAAGCGTCTTGCTCCCCAGGTGTGTAAATCAACCATACAGAAATGGTTGGGATTTGGTTTTGAATTACTTAGGCTGGTGGGATGGAGAGGCTGCTCAGAGGCCGGGGAGCATCTCCCTTCCTGAACAGGGATCTACCTGTTGGTGGTTGAGAAACTTGTCTGTGGGTGGGGGCAGATATGATGGTCTCAGTTAGCGTTGTGGCAGGCCAGGCATGGGGGGGGAGGCATGCAGGCAGCACAAACCTTGCTTGGGAGAGAGGGCTGGGGTGTTCCGGAGGGAAAGGAGATGTGGAATTTGCCATGTCAGCGATTGAGGAGCCCAGCGCCGTAAAGAAACGGTAAGGAGATGAAATGTAGGTAAGCTGTGCAAGAAGTCATGCCTGAAAGGATGAAGCATGGAGGCTGGGGGTTGTACCTGCTGGCCTAAGAAGTTTTATGTGTCCTTTTTCCCTTTCTTCTCCCTGTGGACCTGCTCTAGACCTGAACCCCTTCTTCCCACAAACTCTTTCATTTTTTTGTTACAAAACACAACATTAAATCTTGGGGAAAACGTGTCAATGTGACGTCAGTCCTCTTGTGAAATGTGGAGTTCCTGTTGCTGTGATCCCAAGGGGCGTTCTTACTATATTCATCTCCTTTTCCACATGGTGCATGGCTGGCTGTGGGGCCAGGCACCCATCTGAAGAGGAAATAAGCCAAGCAAGGGAATCTGACATCAGTAATTTTATTATTGAAGGTGAGGAGTCACTTCCTGGACTTCCACTAGGGAATCCACCAAGTTTCAAAACTTTACTTCTGAAGCAGGATGCACTTTGGGTTAAGTAAAGAAAATGTTTTGCCACACTCAAAATTTGACGGAGTGCCTCTTGTGCTCTCTTGTCGTGTTTGCACAGTTGTGACTGAAACCCTGGGAGTAGCGTGTAGGAGTTGCTACCCTGTGTTCATGTACATACGACACAGTATTTCCCTGCTGCCGGATGGAGTTTGTGCTCAATGTGTTCAGGTTTTAAGCATTCAAGGTGAAGCAAACTGAAAACTGTATTTTAAGTCTTGCTGTATGATTTTCTTTCAGGCCGAAGTGGTGACCAAGCCTAGGAAGCCAGGAGCTCAGGGAGACTTCCCTGGGTCAACCAGCTGGGTTTTGCTTGGCTGATTTATTAGTGCTGTTTTTTATTTGCTTAAAGTTTAAGACCTTAATTTTACATTTGTGTTCTGGCTCTGTCATCTGGTTGAGCAGTGTGATGTTCAAGGGTCTCAAACTAGCTGTCCGTAAAGTGCTGAGAAGATAACAGATGTTGCCCGGTCGGATTTGGAAAGTTATGCCAAAGATCTGATCTGTGAAGGAAAAGTCCTGAATGTGTTTTGACTTCCCATCAACCTTGCTAATGCAGGATTGTAGGTCAGTGTGACTGGCAGGTTTACTGCCATCTTAATCCCGAGCAGCTGGGCGTTTGGGAATGTTAACAGCTGCTACCTCACAGATTAACTGAAAAAAATCCTTACCTGATTTATATCTAGTGCTCTGTTACTTCTATTTTCTGCAGACTAGGTGGCATCTGTAAATGCTACATTCTTGGCACCTTTGCATAGTAGGAACTAATTTTTAGCTGCTTGGTTGTTGAAATACCTGTGTTGATGAATTCCATGCATAGGTGTTCCCCCTCTAAAAGTTAGACCTCCTGTGTCCATGCTCTCTATGCCTCAGTGAATGCGTCAAGTTATTCTGGGTTGGTATTTATACATCCTACATTTTCATTTTATATGAGCACTGTTCTTAGCTATTCTGGATGGCAGCAATACAAAGCCAGCTAGCTGTTCAACCTCCTCTCCATTAATTGTCAAGAATGCAATGATCTAATTATTTTCCCTACCCTTCAAGAATGTGTGTTCTTCTTCTTTTTCTGTTGTGAAATACTAGAAGTGTTGTGCAAGTAGGCCTGAAATACTGGAATACTGGGGTAAGTTGGTGTAGAAATGTGCTCTGTTCTTTGGAGTGACAAGGAAAGGGCTAGGGCAGGAAAGTTAGGGTGGGTTTTTTGTTAGATGTCAGCTGATTTAGGCAGAAAGAAGTGATACAGGTGATCTGGTTATTAGTCTTAGCCACAGAAGCAATGGTAGATGCTGGAACTGGCGACAAGGTTATGTAAGCAGTTCTCAAAGGGTATGGGATGTGAAAATGGAGATTAATTCCTTTTTCCGCTGCTGTTGTCTGAAGATTTGATTAACATCATTTTGCATCCTCTTCAATTTGGAAAAACTTAAGAGATTTCGATTGTGGGCTACTTTGCATAGCTATGGCCAAAAGGCAAATCTACAGCATTTGAAAAAATGGTAGTTTAAAGGAAAGATTGCCTTACCTCCTTCTCTCTTACCGTTTCCCCTCTCAGTCTTTTCTGGCCACTAGTAAAGGCTATTTCAAGAGATGGTAAGCCGCAGACAGGATCAGCTGTTAAAAATAGTAGTTGGCATTTGAGCCCAAGTGGCTTGAGGTCAGGGCGATAGCCAATGTACCTGTTTGCGTGGTGATTGCTCAGGGATGACTGCTGAAGGCTGCACAAGTCTTGCAGCTTTGGGGGAGTTGTTCAGACACCCCAGTCTTTATTGAGTACAGTGGTCTAAACAGGTGGGAGTTTATTATGAAGTGATAAATGCTCATGCTAGGGGCTGCTGCCAAGACAAACCTGAAATGGATGTTGGTTACTGCCTTCTGGGTGCGTTTCGTTATGAATTCTAGTAAAACACTATGAATTTATGAGCTCTTGTCTGTTCTTGTTGGAAAAGATTATCTGAAGAGTCTAATTCTCTGTAGCATGTATGGGAATGGCTCTGCACTGACTGAGTTTCTGTAAGAAAAATCTCTCTTAGTTGCAGCAAACTTGCAGTTCTACTGTTAGAAAGTAAATTTAGCTGCCAGGGTGTGGAAGAAATATCTGTCTTTTTAGCTGTGTCTGCTTCTGATGTTTGGGGTTTTTTTCACTTGGTAAAGGGTGCTAATGTTTTTTATTGTAATGAAGTGGAATTGAAATTTTGTCTGTTCCTGCTGCTACCTAAACTTTTTCCTTCAAGGAATGGACTTATGCCTTCATTTGTCCAGGACACCACACCCAACTTTTTCCTTTAAGTGAAGTAAGCCTGTTCCTCACACGTGCTATGGAGTTGTATGATTCCACTAGGAAAAAATTGGAAGGGTCAATAGATTAATTATCTTCAACGGGTCCCTTAGGAAAATGACTGTCTCAAAAGTAGCTGTGAGCATGCAGTTAAAGATGTACAAGGTCAGCTGGGGCTTTTCTTTCAGAGCGTGTCCCTGCTATTGAGGATGCGCAGTTGCTGGTGAGTGTGAGGCTTTCTGGGAACTGGGAGAAGATGTCCAGAACAGTCCATCACCCAGGTGAAACTCCTACCCTCATGCCTTGTCTTTTCTCATGTCGGCATGCATGCACAAGATGTGCTTTCAGAACCAGGCTGCCAGTCCATTGCCAGCCCTCTAGAAACTTCTGCTTAGAAACATTTACTGCTTTGGTGGCAATTAGGTGAGACAACGATCTGGTGTTTCTGCTGAATGTATCTGTTGCATCTGTATGTGCTGAACGTTTGTTATCTTGGATAATAAGCAAAATCCACTAAGGCAGGCGGTGTACATCGTGCAGCATGTGTTTGTGGGAGTTTGTTCCTTGCTTCTATATTTGATTTCAGCAAAGGAGGCTGCTGCCAGGTGCAAATAAGCGTGTAGAGCCTCTGTAAACCTAGAAACCAGCTGTAAACCCTAGACTTGCTGAGTCAGTGACTAAGCTTTCAGAACGCAGGTGCATATTGGGGGGAGGGTTATCTTGATACTTCTCTCTCTTAATAGGATATTTTACCTTGGAAAGAAAAATATGGACATATTCTATGATCCCTTCTTCCAGAAGGCAACAGCTTTGTGATTTTGGCCACAAACAAGTGCGCAACTAACAAGCAGATGGCAGTGAGTGCCCAAGACGACTGTGTCTGGATGGCATTAGGATGAACAGTTTGTCATATTCTGGTGCCATGGACTTGTTAAGTAGTGTGAGTAACTCCAAGCAGGCCAGCATCTCGACAACCTCATGAAAAATGAGGCAGGGCCAAAAGGCTTGGTATAGTGTGTCCCATACAATCTCTGTGCCCAAATGAGCATTGCTTCCCTACTCCTGTGAGGCAAGGATCTAGATTAATTAACGCCAGCAAGAAGTCCAGTAGGTTTCAAATGATTGAGTGCACAGTGGCAACAATTGGCTTGGAAATTACATTCTTGCCCTTGTTTCACAAATTCCTGGAATACAGCCTAGATGGGAGCCACCAGAGAACAGAGAAAGGCTGGCAGATGATTGTTCAGTCCAGTCCAGAATTGATCTTAACAGCATTTAAGGAAATTGTATGTTTGGATATTTTCTTTCTCATTTCCTTCCACAGCTCCTAAAGAAGGGAGGTGGGATTCTGTCTTTGAGGAGACCAACTGTCTGTATGCTGGTAACAGAAGTAGCTAATGAAGTGAGCTGCTGGCTATGCCCTGAACTTTTTGTCTCTTGGAGTAAGGCTTGTGATCCTGTCTTAAGGGAGTTACATGTATCGCCTAACTTTAGCACAGAGCTAGACGTCTCTCAGAATATGCTTTGTAGGTCTGCTCTTATTTCCTGGGCCTTTTTATAGACTACAGGTTTTCCAGGAAAATAAGACAGAGACAGGAGTCAGGTCAGTTCTGTAACTGTTAAGCTGTTAGAAGACGAGGGGTAGATGCATGGATGGGACCAAAAAGCCCAGCACAAGAACAAGACACCTAATCAAAAGCAGAGACTAAGGGACATCTGGTTATTGTATTCCGCTGGCATTTCATTAGTTATGCAGCAGGGAGGAAATGGTTTGTGCTCCAAAAAGCTCTAGCAAGGCTTATTTTCACCTTCTCCTCCCCTTCGCCTTCTCCACCCAAATAATCTTCAAATCTGCTTTTGAAAAAGCAAATTTTAACCCATGTACAATTTTATAGCTTTTCAATAAACAGCTTAAAGAATACAAGGGTGTTTCTGACTCTTGAGAGACAGTATTATCTGTCAGTTAATGCAGAAAATCATCACAGATTAATATATAGCTTACAAGCCCTCCTAGATCTGCCAAAACGAGGTCACTCCCGAGGCTTTGGATTTTATAAGTTGTTTATAAGCATCTGTACACGTCCTATAGCAAGAAAGGGTTTCTGGTATTTTACTATCTCTCAGTTCTGGTTTGGCACGGATTTTTTAGTCTGTAAGGGAGAGGGGAAAGGAAGGTCACGGTCCTTAAAAAACCAAACCAACCAAATAAAACCCCCACTCCCCAACTGCACCATTAGTCTGATTATTCAAGGAAATAAATGCATGGGTCTGAGAATCTAGGAGAACATTCATTATCATTGCAATTTTTTTGCAGCTCTGTTTTTTGAGAAACTGTAAGAAAAAAAATGGTGGTATTTGATAGAAATGCTGGTTGTACAGGACCTCTGGAGGTCATCTGATCCCAACCTTCTGCTCAAAGCAGTCACCATTGTTGGATTGCATCAACCACACCTTTGCCAAGTCTTGCAAACCTCCAGAAATGGAGATTTGTAACCTCTTTGGGTAACCTGTCTGTAGGTCACGCTTGTCCTCCTGGTAAGAAAGACCTTTTTTTTTTTTTTTTTTTTTTTTTTTTTTGTTTGTTTGTTTGTTTTTGTTTTTTTTAATGTGGAACTTGAACTTCCAAGCTGCTGTCTGTGGCTGTTGCTCTGTGTTGTATCATCTAATACTGATGAGAAGCATTCATTATTCATTTGACTCTGTCATCTTTGCAGGTCCCCTTCAAATTTTAGCTGGCAGCGAATTAGTCTCCTTGCTAGGCTAGAAAAGCTCACATCTCTCCCCTTCTAGGAGTCACTGTAGGCTTCTGGACCCTGTCTTGACATCCCTTTTGAACTGGGGCCTGGATGTAGTATTTAGTGTGTTACCTTACCAGCACTGAGTTGGGAGGAATGATAACTTCCCATGATTGGCCCACCATGGCCCTCTTAATGTAGCCTAGGACATGGTATGCCTTACTCATAACAAGAGTACACGTTTTCAGCTTTTTCAGCCTGACACCTGTCGTTATTGCGTGGGTCCTTTTTGGTAGGGCTGATCTTCCCATCTGTGCTGGTCATGGGATTATTCCACCCCAGGTGCAGGACTCCACACTTCTTGTTGAATCTAGTGAGGTTTCTCTTGGTCCAGTCGAGTTTCACGAGGTCCATCTGGGCTGAGGTTCTGCCGTTTGCTTTTTCAACCACTTCCTCTAACTTAGTGTCATCTGCAGATTTGCTGGGGGTGCAGCTGTGCCCTGCAGGATCCTGCACGAGCTGCTGGCAGGGATGAGGATAGCTCAAGATTGTTGTTAGGTATGGAGACTGCTGTTAGGATGTTGAGCATTATGGGCCCTTGTGTTGACGTCTGGGCTGCTGCTCTTGTTACTGGCTGCCAGCTGCATTGAAACAGGTTGAGGAAAACTGGAACCAAAATATCAGCACTCAGCAGCTACTGTGAATGCTGCAGCGAGCACTTCACTGCCTCCACCTGTAGGCCACTGCAGTGGTGGGCGAGACAGGTATGTTGTGGTCAAGGAGTGGTGATCCTGCTGTCCTCATCCCTGCCAGAAGCTGGTGCAGTCACCGTGATCAGAGTGATCCCTGAAGACAGGCGGTGCTACGGCAAATCTGGTGAGCAACTGATGGAGGAAAGTTCCTGTTTTAACACACTGTTGTACTTTGCACAGCAAATTAACCGTGGGATGTTGTTAAAAGAAGAAGGGGCCAGAATGGAAACATTTGAAACTTGCTTCCTTCTGAAGAGTGTGACTGGAACACAGTTAATCATTATCTATTTGGTAGTAAGCAAGTACGTGTTTGCTGGTAGCAATTAAACTATTGTTTTAAAGATTGAGTGGGAGACACATTGGTTTCACAGTAACAAACAAGCGCCTTTTTAGAGCAAAGGCCTTGGGCCAGCACATAATGTGCCAGTGCCTTGTTCTGAGCCGCAGCCGTGTGTTCCCTTCACACTCCAACTTGCAGTGAAGCACATAATGTGCCAGTGCCTTGTTCTGAGCTGCAGCCGTGTATTCCCTTCACACTCCAGCTTGCAGTGATTTTTTTAAACAGAGGTTCTTCATGCATTCTATTGGCAATAATGCAGAGATGCTGAAAGAAATTGGGTGTCGAGACCTTGGCAGCACGGGGTGGGAGGTTCACCTGGTTAAATGAGAAGGCAATTTTGTAAATACTTGAAAATAACCAACCTTTGCTAACTGCCATTTCCAATGGGAAATTCGCTGGTTGTGTTGGTGATGCCCTTTTCATGAATTTACCAGCACTTGTGGTCGTCTGGTGAGGGAGGCTGGCCAAGGGGAGAAATTCTGTAGCAGGCTTGGCCCCACAAAATGTACCCTCTGCATCTATTTCTGGCAACCTGGCTTGGCCGTTAGCTGTGTGCACATGTGCTCACGGGTCAGAGGCTGGACAGTGTCTACCAGGGTTTATTATATGTCAGCTGACCTCAGAGGAATGTGTTGTACCATGCTTTGGTGTCAGTGGTATTGTGCAGTCCCGTGTATCTAGGGAGGCAGAAACAAAAATTGGAGATTAGATGAAATGAGGAAGAGGAGGGTATGTCTCGTTTGATGTTAACGCAGAAGATTCAATCTATATGTGGCAGGGTGGGAAAAATCCTCAACTGGGAAAAAGCTCTGACTACAAAGGGGAAATGGAGCAATAAAAGCTGTGTGGACTAAGCAGAAAATTGTATTTCATAATTAAAGAGTACAAGGTTTTCTGCTTTGAAAGTGGACAAGCAGATGTGTCTGTGCTGGCCTGAAACTCTATCTGTATGCTGCTGCCAGTTCCAGAAGAATGACTGCATTTTACAAAGTGCCTGGTTTTGTTTTCTTCTATTAGCTTTTTATGGCCTAGTGTTTTTGTTTTCATCGCTATCTTTAGCTAAGAACATAATTCAGCTGTTGTGCTTGGTTCCCTTCTGTGCAAGGCTCTGCGTAGACTAAGCAGAGGATTGCCTGTGAGGGTGCAGCTTTTATCCCCCTCAAAAGGGGGTTGTCAGGACTGAGCTCCTTTCAGCAGTACACTAATAGCTTGCAATTATGAATCCTGTCAGCACCCCTTTAATTTTACATCATTTTTTGTTCTAAAAATAGACATATTTTATATCGCAGCGCTCCATTTACTTCTGCAAGTGCTGCTACTGCGTGTCATATCTGAGTCTTTGGGAGCTGTCTGGGAAGTTTGGGGCTGTGTGTATCGGAGCCAGGGAGATCAGCAGCGGACGAGCTGGTCAGAGGAGGTCACCTGTGTGGAAGAGTGCAGGGTGGATAGTGGTGAAGAGAAAGCTCTCGGCCATGAGGAGGGGGCTGAGTGGGCAGAGCAGGACTCCTGGGTATGCTGCTTGTTGTAGGGAAGGGATTTACTGTTGCGGGGAGGCTTGTTTGTAGCAGGTTGCTTGTAAAGCACTGAGGTGCAGAGGAGGGATGAATGCAGTGGCAGAAGGAGTTGGTGCTCTGTGCGGACAGCACGTGACAGAGACTGCTGTGTTGACGGGATTCTCCTTAGCTGAGATCTGTGTGGCTGCTTAATTGTATTTCAAAAGGGGTCCTGTTTTATATTTTACGCTAATAGGGGAAGTGTCTTCAGTGGTGAAGACATTCAGTTGAGGTTCCTGGCAGAAAGTACTGATGATGAGGCACAACGAGCTCCCGGTGCTGTGGCAGTGGGAGCTGGGCCACAGGTTCCCCAGTTCCCACAGTGTAAAGGCTTTCTTGTTTTCAATAGGGGCCTAGCTCCTTCCGACTTTTTGAAAGAGATGCTCACTTTCCTGTCAGGTAGACTCCTTCAAGCACCAGCGATATGGGTGACAGGCAGAAAGTTATCTCACTTGTCTCGAGCCTTCTTCTGAGATTTTTTTTTTTTTTTTTTTGTCCTCATCCCTGGAATATTTTCCCTCATGCTACCACAGGGCTAAACCTCTCTCAACTCAAGCACCAGTTTGAGCTTGAATGCAAAATAACCTAGTTTTCAGCCATACATTTGAATTTTGAATTCTGGTCTCTTGAGAGAAACAGCCACTGTCTAAAATGAAGTTCATATTCAGTGTTATGAGGTTGGATGGAGGTGTGAGCTGTTGTTGTTCTCTATGGTTTTAAAAGCACATGAAGAACATAGCCACTCTCTTTTCCATCAAACTTGACTGCCCTGTAGACTTAAGACTGAGTGTGAGAGCAATCTGTTGGTGATGGTGCAGAACAACTTGTACATGCTGGAGGGAGTTTTAAATGAAGGCTAATTATTGAGTAACTCCACTAACTAAAAAGTGTTTGAGTATCCTTTTTCACATTGGCAAACCCACAAACCTGATGATGTTTCTCTAATGACTAATGTATCGTTCTTTACCCTAGCATTTGGGTTTTTTCTTTCCCAGGCTTTCAGTAAGTTGCTTAAAATAAAAGACTGTATAGTGACTTCAGATAACTGTTGAAGCTAAATTGCTATTTGGACTAACTCTTTTGCTGAAACCAAAAAGCATTTTGCATTCCAAACCATTGTTTCCAAACTGCCATTGCAGAGTAGTATTCAACAAATGCAGCTGGATGAGAGTATTTAAGAACAGTTTTGTTTTAGCTTTCCAAGTTGCCCACACAGTTACAGGGCATGAAGCTGAACATGGCCAGAGTTATGGGCCTGCCTGTTTACAGCTTTGGCTCTTAATGTCCTACAAGTCCAGGTGCAAGCAGAAATCTAGTGGAATTTTAAATTTAGATTCTGGTTTTCTTATCGTAAATAACATTTTCCTGCCGTGCAGCCAGTTGAGCTTTAGAGGCTTCTTCAAAAGAGCTACTAGTACTGTAAGCTCCCACTAAATGTTGTTTTCCATGGGGATTTAGTAACTCATCTCCTAATATTCTGCAGACTTTTTGCTGGCTTAGATGTGTTGATCCCTGACCCAGGTGTCTGTGCCAACAGAAACTTTCAAGTGCTGATGCAGTTACGGTGAGAAAACTGTACTTCTGCACTCGCATTGCCCCTGGGATCTGGTTTTACTAGAGTTTCGAAAGCAGTGACTTGCTGGTGCAGTTCTGCCTGTGCTAGGAATGGGTCGCCAGTCTGTTTTCCTGGATTGTAAATTGTTCCTTGTGTGGGCAGGCCCGCTCCTGCAGCAGGGCAGCCATGGAGCTGAGGCCTTCACTGGGACTCGGCTTTGATGGCCTTATTGCCTGGAAGTTACCGTGACCTGGCTGTCTCTCGTGGGATCTCCTATGAAAATCAGTCCTGCTCTTCCTCCCAACATCCTCAGCACTGTTCTGCAGTACTCGGTGCAGGCTCTTACTGGAGTCTTGCATTTTATTTCACTTTTTAAAATCCCATCTCAAACTATTTTTTATGGAAAACTTTTAGCCTTTATTTGCATTTGATCCCTTTATTAGCACAGGTCAAACTTACTGGAAGAAAAAAAAATTGTGAATTTCTGGAGAATTCAGCAGATGATATTTTGTAGACTAAGATTCAGGCTTCTTGCGGTGTCCTTTGTTGGAAGCTTAGGTTGACCCTTGTTTAAAGATCCTCAGATGGCTCTCCTGTGCTTGATGGGTACCATAGTTTAGGTTAGTTAGTGGCTAAATTAGAATATTCTTTTTATTCAGGCTTATTCTGAATTTATAAAATGTGTTAATACGTTTGAAACAGGCAGCTGATGACTGCGGTGGTGAGGAGATGTAATGTGTGCATGTTTTTTCTCTAAGAGACCATATTAAGGATGAATTTACACCAGGATGTTGTTCAGCCACTAGTACTGCCCTAAAGCTCTGTGCAGCTTTGGGATGTGCAGTCCTGCATGGAAATGAACACTTTAATGCTGCCTGAAAGCAGTAAAGGGCATGGTTAGACGAATTTCTCTTCTGCGGAAAACACCAGCAGCCACTTCAGAAGGAAGTGCATCAAGGACCTTGGTTGGAAGGAAATTACTGTGTTGATTGTGATGACTTTGATTTCCCTCCCCAGCTAATAGGTGAAGGACCTCTGACACATGACTCCTATTTTTCCACGGTCACTTTGGGGTGAAGTAGCTCTCTGTGTGACGGGGGAAGGAAGTAAGAAGAGCTTGATGCTATTTCAGGACGTTGTGACAGAAATTTAGTATGCTTTATTTCCTTTTTAGACTTGTTTTTAAATTGGGAGTCCATCTCCCCTGCCACAGGGCAGAGAGGGAAGTTCTTTTTCCATTACCTTTACAAATAACTGTGGTGTCTCAAGTGTGAAAATATTTGATGCAGCTGGTGTTGAGGAGGTGTAGCCACCTGTTTGCTGGAGAAATGCACCGTTGTTCTACTTGTTTCCCGTTTTGTATCAGCGACTTTTCACCACTTTCCAAATGACCACCATTTCTTCACACTAGAACCGCTTCCTTTATTCATAAGATGTCATCTTCCTCAATTTAGTATTCTGTTTGCCAGAGTCTTTTCCCCTGTTTCAGTCTCAGGCTCCTTCTCTGTATATCATGACATGTAAAGTTTTATTCATTATTTTGTTCTGTCAGTCATGTCTGGTCAAAGACATTTTCCATAGGTATAAGCTGGGTAATTCCAGTTTATTTAAAAAAAAAAAAAAAATCATTGAAGTGTAAATGAAAACTGTCTTGACAGTGCTGGATGTTCAATTAATTGAATGTTAAGCTTGCATTTGAAGGGTGGTGTTTTAGTGCAAAACAGCTCAAAAATACTACTTTTAAATAGAAATTTATGAAATATATAATGCGGAAAAGTTCGGGTAAAGATTTTACTTTTGAGCTAAACAGGGTATTTATGCGTCAACCTCAAAAGGGCTCTAGAGCAGTAAAGTGCTGGTATAGTTAGGAGACAGCAAATAAACACAAAAGCTTCAGAAATTATGAATTTCTGGTGAAGGAAAACAGTGTGAAACCTTGAATGTGAAACAATGTGAGGCTGAATGTTAAAATTGCTCGTGATAACTATAAAAAGAGAGGACATCTCTGTTTTATTAAAAAAAAGCCCCAAGCAACCAGCCAAACCACAGCCAACAGCAGTAAATTGTTTGTGGTTATTCTTTGTCTATTCGTTGTAGAGTCACCTGTTTTGAAGACTTAAGACTTGTCACTGGTACTGAAGTGCAACACTGCAGACTGCTGAACTCTGTGTTGGCTTTTGTCACCACAGTACTACTGAAACCTGCAGTGTGACTAATGTTCTTTCTGCTTTATTGGCTGCTTGCCCTTTTTGGGCTGAATAGGCAAGGGCTTGCTGCCGCATTACGGACCCTGGAGGGTTGGCGCTCAGCTCTGAAAAACAGAGGTGGCTCCAGCCTGCAAGATTGGACGTGAATATTTTACTTGAGGACTGTTCAGAGTGAGATTTGGATATTGTGAGAGCCTTGTTAAAACTTTCAGGAGAGATGAAGGTGGTCTGTAAATCCAGTGTTTGAGATTGTTTTGTTGTGTTTTTTTTTTTTTGTGTTTTTTTTTTTTTTTTTTTTTTTTTTCTTTTTGGTCCAGAATGAAAGAGATCATAGCTCACTGATTAGATTGCTTCTAAGCTGTGCTTGCTCCGCCGGGAAAGTTGTACGTTGTGTTGGAGGAGTCTTTGCTCTCACAGCAAGAACCATATATTTCACCAGAAGACTCTGTTCTCCCCTGCTTCCATGCAGACATTTGAAAGTGCTTCCTTCAAGCTCAAACTTTGTGTTATCTTACTGAAAAGAAGCAGCATTTTTTAAAGGACGTACCAGGGCCTTTATCCGAGCTTTTCATGCATTGCAAATTCCCTTGGTTACCTTCATGTCTGTGTACCGGGGACTTGCTGTGCCAGTTGTGTCCTAGCGCTAATGAACATCCAAAGAATTACTAGCCACCTTCTCAGAAAACTTGTTTATGCTTTATAGCAATGTAATACTTCCAAAACATTTCCTTAGCGTGATTAATGGTGCACCAGATTAAAATCCACCCTGACTAAACTCGGGGAGTGCCGTTCTCAATGTATTCTTCACTTGCTACAAGTTTGCTATTGCGTCGTCTTTTGTTTTGTTTCTCAGTGATTAAACCTACATCATAAGGTATTTATCTCTCATCCAGGTGCTTATTCGTAGGCCATCAGCTGTGCGTTGTTTTGGCTATGAACACCATGAGACAGTTCTTTGCAAGTTATCTGTTGGTGTGGGAACTGCTGTTTTAGCAGTCCTTACTCCGGTGAAGAAATAGGTGTCACTTCCAAATAAAAGCTTGGGAAACAGTAACACTGGCATGGGTGTTTTTAAAGTCCTGGAATTAATGTGGTAAATTTTCTAAACATGACTGTGAGGGTTCCTTTGTCTCTGATCCCAACTTCTCTTTTTTAGGCACAGCTGGAAGCTCAGAGGGCGACTCAGGATTTTCAGAGGGCGACTGAAGTGCTGCGTGCTGCAAAAGAGACCATTTCACTTGCTGAGCAGAGGCTACTGGAGGATGACAAACGTCAGTTTGATTCTGCCTGGCAAGAGATGCTCAACCATGCTACTCAGAGGGTAATACACACTCACCCTGGCATCTGTCTTTTCCATATTGTGTGTTCTCCTGAGGTATATGAGGCTAAGTTTCTGAAAGACCAAATTTTTGTATTGGTCCAAGTACATGACACATAGGAAATGAAGTTACAGAAAATTATGAAGCCTAAGGTTAGATGGTTTGGGCCTTGGGCTGCTACTGGGACGACTGTAGTTCTCTATCTGGCTGTGCTAGTATCTAGAGGAGTAGCTGTCTTAAAAAAACCCCAAAACAAGCAAACAAACAAAACCAAACAAAAAAAACCCCCAAACTTCCCCACAAAACCCACCAAAAAAACAACAAAACAGAAAACCAACCAAACAAAAAAAACCCACAAAACCACCCAAAAACCCCACCCACCCAACCAAAAAACCCAAACCAAATCAACAAAAAAACCACCCCCAAAACCCCCTAAAAACCCCACAACAACAAAAAACCCCACCCAAACATCTATATAATAGGGTCTTAAGGTATATCTGCATTTGTAGTTATGCCAGAATAATTACACAGGGATGGCTATTCCTGAATACATGTGTTATGGAAACTCTTTACTCTGGAAAAACAAGGACATGTTCCAATTCTAGTTTAACCTGCTCTCAGTATGGAGTAAGTTGAACAGGGCACTTCTCTTCGGAAATGTATGTTTGAATGTAGAATTACTCAAAAATGCGTGTTGCATTTTAAGCTTGCATACTGCTGTATCCTGAATTAACTTTCAGAATTAGACAAGGTCTTACCTCCTTTGTTAAAGTCTTTTTAAAACTACAGAAGAGATGCACTGTCTAACAATGAAAGGCGGTATTCATTTTAGCAGCTGTCAAGGAAGAATTTTCCTGTCATATGCTGTGTCTCTCTTTTTTCCTATCTGTCTTTTTTTTTTTAAAGGCAAAAAGGTGGGGCTTTTGAATGTGAAAGACCCAAAAAATGAAGTTAAAAACCTTTGTTTTATCAGAGTTCCCTTAATATGCCAGTGAAGCTGAACTTGCTGCTCCAAATACGTTAGTGTGCCATACAGTGTTTGCATTGTCTTGCAGTCCTCAGTGCAGTAGCTCTGTTCTGTTGCAGAAGCTTCTCAGTTATAAAAAAGCCTCTGTTTCAGAGTGAATTGTAAAAACCAGCTGCCTGGTGGAGAAACAGGGAGCAAAAAGCATGTTGGTTCTGTTTAGGGGAGAAACTTGGTGTATGTTAAAAGGAAACATATTCTGAGATATCGTTTGTGTTATTGTCCCTGTTACCATTAGGTATTTGCAGATCTGGTAACCTCTGTGTGTTTCTGAGGGGAGCCTCACCTTTGCAGTGCATGTATCCCAGGACACCGTCAACTGTCATTTTCTTTGTTTGTTATCCCTGTTTAATATGAGCAAGGTCCAGAAATGCATACGCAATTTTTGATTCCCAGAATAGACAGGTGAGAAAACTGGAAGCATCTAAGGAGTTGCTTAGAGCTCCTGACTGCTGAACTTGCTGAGATCTGGTGGAGAGTGATAGCAACCATGTATCAGCTGCCTCTCTGCTGGTGTAATGAAAATTCCTGTTGGGGTGGGTGAGGAAAGAAATGCTAGCAATTCAGAGAGTTCAAATGGATTCCTCTTTTCCTTGGATGTTTCAAGGGATCCGATCCCAGTGTCCTCCTACAACCCTTAGTCCTTCCCAGTCTACAAGAGGAGTAGCTCTGAGATGGGCAAACCCGGTTGATTTAGAGCAGAAGATGGCTGCTGACAGTGTTTGGTGAAGTTGTACTGGTGGTGTTGATACGTATCATCACTGTTATCTGCTTGTCGGAGTACCGATTCAAAACATAATGTCTCTGATGGTTACCGCTGGACAGTAAATAGGAACCTTAGTTTTATTTACTGCAGTTATAAAATCTCCTAGGCACAGGCTGGATTGTATAGAGCAGCTGACGGCTCCTTGAATGGAAAGTGTGTAAGCCAACTCTTCCTGGTGCTTAAAACAGTCTGGGTAAGCTCAGTTCCCAGGAAGCACCTTTCTGCACCTTTCCAGGGTACAGCGGGTTTTGAAAGTGTTACACGGAAGCTTGTCTCATGATTTTCATTGGCCGTACTGGAGGTCTTAAGGCTGGGGCCAGAGCCAAGAAGGGTGAAAAGGCTGTTGGAAGCCCTGACTGAACAGACTCAGTGTTAGTGTGTTTGGAGTGCTTGACAGTTTTGTAACTTCTTGAGGAGCAGAGTTGAACAGTTCCTTGGTTTCAGTGCATGCAGTTAGTGAAGCGCTTCGTGTTCAGTGAGGTAAACAGCATAACTGGGGTCTCAAGGAGCAGGAAACATCATCTTTCACTACCAAGTTGTGAATGAAAACAGGTTGGAGGATGAGATCTACTAGAACAAAAGTTCTCCTTGGCTGCCGCAGTGTTACTGTTAACTTGGATTGTTAACTGTTAATTACCTTAGAAACTACTAAGGGAAAAAAAACCTCTTTCTAAGGGTGAAGGCTGAGGGTTAAGAAACAGAATTCCTCTACTAACACATAAAATCACTCTTGGAGAAAGTTTTTGCACTCTGTTTGGATTTGCTAGCTTTTATGCATGTATTTATAAATGACAGTTGTACTGGGCAGAGAATAATCTTGCACTGGGTCTTGTAAAACAATGAATCAAGTGCAGAAAAGCACCTCTGTGCCAAATGCTGTAAGTGGGCTACTAATTCATTTGTGTCTCTATTGATAGAAATGTCAGGCAAGAGTATAGTGTTTTTATTTGCTATTCTTAGGCAGAGCTAGCAGGCTCTATCGAATTAATCAGGAATCTGGAGCAAAACTTCAGACCTGGAGCGGCTTGGTAGCCAACAGTGCAAACAGTGAGCATAAAGGGGGGGAAAAAAAAAAAAAAAAAAAAAAAGGAAAAAACCAAAAAAAACAGTAGGCAAGAAAACAAATGAGACACTTTTTTTATACAGGCATGTTTGGGAATACTGCCAGGTTCCTTTTGCACTTGACCCAGTGGATGTGGACAAAGGCTTGGGTTCCAGAGTACCAGACAAGAAGTGCTGTTTGCAGACACTCACTGGGAGGAAATGGGGAGAAGGATTGCATATTGTAAATTATTTTTTGTTTTCTTCATAGACTGAAAAGCTATTAACACTATTTTTAATGTGACAGTCTAACAGGTTACTGTAAACAGGGCTTTTGTAGCCGCTGCTCTAGAAAAATCATATAGTTAAACTGATAAGAAATGGGAGAGTTATTGAAGTTTTGCTTATCCTGGGTGGGCTGGAAGCATAACATATGGAAGATGTTTTCGTTTGCGGAGAAGACAGGACCAGTGTGAATAGGAACAGGGAGTACAGACTGTCACTCAGGAGTCTTTTCACCTTGCAGTTTGAGCTATGTTTCCAAAAGAAGCTGGGTACCTAAATACGAGTCTGCCTGCCTCTGAAGATGCAACTAACCCCTGTAAATATCTGTGCTTGAGCTGTGTGTTGACCACAGTGAAGCACAGGACTGTGATGCGATCCTGGAAGTCAGGCAGCTGCTTCACCTGCCTCTATTCTTAACTTGATGTGTATTTCGGGGTAAATTCCTGTGGCTTTTTTCTAGATGTCCACTTCTCCACAGATCTGAGGTAAGTGTAATGACACTTAAGCTGGGATTTAGCTCATCATTTTCAGGTGTCTGGAACCTTTCTTTGTATGTCCCAGTTACTTGCTTAAACTTTCATTATAGTCAAAGGAGGTCTGATCAATAAGTTGATGTCTGGAGATGAATTCATGTGATCAGAGGGGCAAGATCATTGTAAGATGAATTGTCTATGGATTACAATGGAAATGTAGTCACCTAGCATGCATGTAGACAGGTTTGATGAGCTCTTCAGCTGCCTGGAGAAGAAAACTGCTTTTCCCTCTTAGCCATTGGCTTACCATGTTTTTGGTAACAGTCATTTGTCTTTAAAACTTGGAGAAAATGTTTGGGGGAAGTGGAAGTGTGTTGCCTATCTGCTAGTGCCTTGAATTATAATGCTGCAGTTTGGGATGCAGAGAGCAGGGCTATAAAAGGGCCAAAGGATGGAGAATTTTGGAGGGATGATGGAGAGAGATCTTCACATTTATATTTCTGTTGAAAATCATTCATAAATGTGTACAAAAGGTAAGTGCTGACAGATGTGTTACCTCAAGTTTGAGGCAAGCTGGAGCAGAAAGGAAGGTCCTTTGTGAATTTTGAGAGAAATTGCTGATTTCTAATTGCTGATGCAATCAGCAGTCTTAAAAATGTTCTTCTTTTACAGCCTTGCCTGAGATATGTTCAGTTCATAAATTCTGGCAGAGAGAAGAAATGTTTTGGCTCTTGATCATGAGACATTTTAAAAAGCAAGGGATGAGGGGAGAGTGAAGAGGGAAGAGGCATGCTCCCTCTTGGTTTAATTCGGTTTGTGAAGCTCCCTTTGATATTACACCATGAAGTACCATCTGTCAGTGTAAAATGTGTGGGTGCTTTTGTGATTTTTGAGAAAAGAGAGATTTTCTGCAGATAGAAATACTTGGGGGAAAAAAAGGTGTGTGGGGGGAGAGAAAAGTCTGTGAAAGAAACAACAAAAATATCCACATCCTTCCCTGTCCTAATCTCTCTTGTCACTTCACACTGGAAATGCAGGGGTTAAATGTGACTCCTTGTATTGTTGTTTCTGTCCTCCTGGTTTACTGATCTTGCGTTCTCTTTTACCTCTTTTATTTCTAATTCTTCCCCTAGAAGAGCCATCAGGTTTTTTTGAGAAAGAAACCGTTGTCCAGAGTAATTGTCTGGCTTAGATGGTCAGCTTTGCTTAATTTCACTAATGAAGTTTTCTTTTACATCTGTTGTTACTACTGAAATTTTGCCTGGAGTCCATCTTTGACTTCAGAACATGCAAATCTTTTGGGAGGAACAAACCTACTTGTACAGGCTTATTCACTAAAATATATGCTCTACATGGGTCTTCCTTTCCCAGACATCGGCATTGGAAATAGAGGGTGGGGAAGGAGAGAAGAGGAACTGTTTGATACCTGTGTTGGTTTTTTTCTGTTTGTTTTGTTTTCCAGTAGTTGTAGCCTGTGCTACCTAGGAAAATGAGTTCTGCCTGGAATAGGTGATCTAGTCATTAAGGACAGGTGTGGGCTACAGAAATGTCCAGTGAATGTGTGGCACCCTAGAAGTTCACCCGCTCTGGATGGTTTTGTGTAAGAGTACATCCCTTGTGTAAGAGTAGGTCCCCTGCTTGCCCCAAGGGTATGAATGGCAGGTACAAGGTAAGGAGGAGAGGTGTGTCTTAAGCAGTCTTAATTTGAAGAGGTGTCATCCTCGCTTTTATCTTTGCCTTTATCTAAGTGATGCTGTTGCATCTGTGATGGCTTAGAAGCATTAACAAGACAAGGTTGGTGGTAGAGGCACAGTGACTTTTATTAGACAAAACAGCTTATGCGGTAACTGTGACCAAAAGCTTGTTTACAGGTCCATATAAGACTGCGTTTTCCCCAACTGTATTATTAGGTCTGATAAAAAGTACTTCTTTCCCACACAAGCCTTGGCAGTGGTCTTCTAAGACCTTTTTAAAAGATGAGGGGTTTCCCTAGCTGGTCTTAACGTTGAACTTCCCAGGTGTAGAGGTGGCAGTGTGGCTTGCAGTCTGTTTCTGTCCGCTGTTCTATTTAAAGGCTGTTTGGCTTTTGTGGGAAGGGTGGATGATCTTTTTATTTCTTCCTGTTGGCATGAAATGCTTAAATGCATCTTGGCAGGTGATGGATCTCCACAGAGATACCTCACAGTCTTCCAGGTATTGTCCTCAGCCTCAGGCGTGTACCCTGAGCTGCTGTCCCGGGGAAGGGGACCGGCTGTTTTTGTGCAGGTAATGTGAGTGCGATGACAGAATGCTTGTAAGAAAACAAGGGAATGAGCAGAGACAGTTTTCCTTACACCACTGATTTCTCAAAAGGATGAATTATACAACCTTTTCCCTTTCTAAAAAGGGTAATGAACGTGGGTGTATATGGCTGGCAGCAAATTCCATATTTTGTCAGATATTTTGAGGTGTTTATGATCTGTCATCCTCAAACCCCAGTTCTGCAGGGTTCAGCATTTCTGTGATGTTTTATACAAAAGATGTGCAAAATCAACATGATACTGGACATCTAACCTGCTTTATGACCCTGATGCTGGTAGTACTTATCATGTGGTTCAAATATCAAAGTTGATGCTAATTTTGCCCCAAGAATGGATGTGAGAGATTGACATTTAATTGAGCATTGTCAAATTCCAGCTGCTCTGTTATTTTGTAGCTTCCAGCATTTTTAAATTGCAGTTTCCTTGCCATGCTACAAAGAAGATGAACCAGCTTCTGTGCAGTCTTTGGAAACTGCATTTTAATTTAAGACACTTCGACGCTAAAAGCAGCCTTGTCTGACATGTTTCACTAGGGAAGTCACTGCATCAACCTAGGTTTTGAACAGTTGTTCAAGATAAGAGTCTGCAGCTTGTTTTCAGGATGCAGGAGAGAGCCTGTTATGAATCTGGTTATTTTTTTGACCTTTCTTCGAAAGTGGATGCCTTATTTATATATAAAAATAGTTGAAGGGTATTGAGGTTGAGTATATTATTTTATATCTAATCAAAAGAGCCTTTGGTAAGAACCTTTCTTTCTTGTAGTTTAATGTTCTGTAGCAACTTCTTTGTTTAATAATAAGTGGTGTGTGCAGATGAGCAAAATGTGGCCTCTAGTTGTGGCAGCAAGAGCTTCTAGTTGATGTTAATGCAATGTAGCTTTGGTATGTAGCAGTTTCACGCTTTCATGTAGGCATCAGAAAGGAAAGCACAACAATCTTCCTAAGAGGAGCAGCACTCCAAGCTAGTGCTCTTTTTTGCCTGTTCAGTTCAGCCTGCAGGCTAGGACACTTGAGAAATTAGTGAGGTTATTTAAAATCAAGGTATCTTGAATATTCTCTCTCTCTGGATCTGAGAGCTCAGATGCATGTTCTGGTGGCGGGAGCCAGCTGGAGCAAATTTGCTTGAAGTTGTGTGGTAGTTGGTTTCACAGAGGAGACATTTTGAAATCCGGTACTGGAGAAAATCAAGACCTGCCATTTTTTCGTATGGATACCTTCATAGCTGCAAGAGAGGGTGCCTGCAAACCAATGGAGAGGTGTCACCACTTTTCTTTAAACAAATCAGTTGCCTCCATGTCTGGATCTTGACTGCTAGTGCATTAAAGAAAACAAATTTTCTGACTTACATCTCTGACTTCACAAATTTGCACAATAAAAGTCCCCATGGATAGAACTGCTGGCAAAGTGGGCTATGGGATACCAGCAGAGCAGCTAATGGAGGGACATTTACTTTTCCTGTTGCTTTGGTAGACTCCTAATTGCTGCCAAATGCCATGGCAGCGAGCGTTTGTTTATAAAGCTTTGAAGAAATGATTGCTCAAAGAACTGGCTAGCTTGTGTGCAGGGCTGCAGCCCGACTGGCTGGGGAAGGCCCGGGCTGGCTGTGGAGAGCTGCTGGCATGGGGGGCCTGGGACTGCTGTGCAGTAAGTATCTGCCTGTGTGGATAGTGGGCTGGTCGTTAGCATAGCTTCCCTCGTCTGCACGACAGGGGTGTCAGCTCAGGCCTCGATCCTATGTGCGTTTTTGGTGTTGAAATCATGATTGGAGGCTGGTCAGCTGTTTTAAGAGAAAAGCCGTCTTCCTGGTCTTCTGCAAAGGGGCAGTTGTTGGAAATGCTCTCTTCTGGTGACTGGTGATTCAGGCTGAACTGCATTTCAGTCCTCCCACCGCTCTGGTTGGTTTTCAGCCCTTTCCAGAGTGGTGGGACTGCAGCCGGGGGCTGCAAGGCTCCCGGCAGAGAAGCAGGAGGGAAGAGAAACAACGCTGTTAAATGTAAGTGAGTGACTTCCGCTAGTGCTGCTCTGCTCCTGAATATCTAACTGGGTTAAAAAAATGGACGATCCCGAAATTTGAGGCTGTTCTGAACTCCTCTTAAGAGGAGATATTATGCAAGAAGCTGCAACTTTTCTATTATAATGAATGTAGTGTTTGCAAATCTGGCATATTGCTGCTCCTTTCAGGAAAGACTCTTAAGTAGGTTCATTGAAAGTAATTTCTTCTGTATCCTCACTTTCCTGACGTGAGCTGATTGGAGAGATTATGAAGATGCTTTTTATTAAAATAATAAGAAATGGATCATTGTGTCTTGCCACTCAACCTGTATTTTCCTTCTTGAAGGTCATGGAGGCGGAACAGACCAAAACAAGAAGTGAGTTGGTTCACAAGGAGACTGCAGCCAAATACAATGCCGCCATGGGAAGGATGAAACAGCTGGAGAAGAAGCTGAAAAGAGCCATCAATAAATCAAAGTACGTTTTACACCTGGAGACGAGTTTTGTAGTGAAGTCTGTTGGTGGGGGATACCGATTCTGTGGTGTTTTCCAAACCTGTGAAAGTGTGTTGGCCTTCGTACCTCTCCCTTTGGGCTCCTGTCTGCATTTGACAGTGTCGCAGCACAACTGGTACTGGAATTTGTCCTTGCATTTGTTGTCCTTCTAAGTGTCTTTTGAAGCACCTGACTTGATAGACTGGTGAATTAAGTGGGATAAGAAACCTTTTCTGGTCATATTCTTAGTCTTGTTCTGGTGCATTGAACCCTTTGGTGGTGTGTGACTTGAGAAACAGGCTCATGGGATTCACGTAGATGCTGCCTACGAAGCGGCAGAGCACTGTGCGTTGTGCGTTTGCAGCTGAGGATTGTTTGCCATTCAGTTCCTACTTTTAGTTAGGAGAGCAACAAAGCAAGTGACAGAAACGTGAAAGGTGCGAGCCTGCATCAGTGTAGCACGCTGTACATCAGAATCACAGAATGGTCTGGGTTGGAAGGGACCCCAAGGATCATAGAGTTCCAGCCCCCCTGCCACAGGCAGGGACACCAACCTCCAGGCCTGGACCTACACAAGGTTGCCCAGGACCTCGTCCAACCTGGCCTTGAACACCTCCAGGCATGGGGCATCCACCACCTCTCTGGGCAGCCTGTTCCAGCACCTCACCACTCTCTCTGTAAAAAACTTCCCCCTAATATCTAATTTAAATCTTCCCTCCTTCAGCTTCAATCCATTCCCCCTTGTCCTGTCACTATCTATCTATCAGACTTGTTTACTTCCCAACGCTGCCGTAGCGAAGCTGCGCAAGAGCTGTTCTCGGGGAAGGAAGCCACTTCAGAGAGCATAGCTAAGCAGCAAGCGTCATTAATAAATGTGGCTGTACGTGATGCGCAGTTTTGCTTTGTTGCGGAGAAGTGAAACAGCTTTTTGCTCAAAACCTGTTTAAAATTTTGGCCCCGTTTACAACTAATTCGTAATCCTCTTTATATTTCACAGTTGTTTTCTTTATATTTCCAGGCTGTAGCTTGTCTAAACAATCTGCTTGCTGTATTTAGCTTTTAATCCCTCCATCTAAAAATGACTTTTTGGTGAAATCGGTCAACTAAAAATCTATTTTGATTGGTGTTTGCTCAATTCAAGAAAGGATTAGAACTTCTCAAGGAAGATTCAAGCATGTTTTCTGAAACAGTGTAGCAGCATGGCTTCATAGAATGAGCTGCGTGCTGGTTGTCTAGCACTGCACAGGGACTGTGAAAAGCATCATCAGATTGCTAAATGACAGATTCCTCTGGATAAGGGCAATATCTGGGAACAGGAGTTCCTTCCTTACAATAAGATTTCAAATAAACATCCTGATAAGTTGTCAGTGGGGTCCTATGTACCTTTTTTATAACAATGATGGTGTCGAGTCTGGTGCCCCAGTTGCTTCTCGAGTGATTTGCCTTCTGAGTCTTCATTTCCTCGCTGAAACTACCCTCGTGGGGGTGTTATCTTGTGTCATTCTCCTTGGGACAAGCTGCTTTTCCCATATGTGGAAATATCCCGTATGTGGAAATATCCCAACGTATTCCTTTGTCTCACAGCAGGGCTGACTGCAGCATGAACCTCCTAGGTAGAGTGTTTTGGAGATCCTTTAATAGGGGGTGTACAGAAAGGCCAGTTCTGCCCTAGTATTAAAGTGGACGATGCCTGCTGGCACAAACAGGCTTATCATGGATGTATTTGAAGTCATACTACATAGGGATGTTGGAAAGGTCGGTCATCTCTCAGCATTGCTATTTTCACGTAAAGAAAAATTCTGAGCTGAAAACATCAGTGCTGTCACGTGGCCACATAAAACTGGGAAATGAGGCCGTTGGATTTGCAGCAACTTGTATTGCAGGTGTAACTGGCTGCTAGCTGCTTTTCAGGAAGGACTTAACACCAGCAAACTGCTCTGCCCTTCTTCCTGGCTGGTGTGGGAGGGTTAGCTGTAATGCCTGGGCCTTTCAGGCCTGCTTTGTCCATCCTTTCTCTCTATAAACTCACAAGTAGATGTGTTGAATGAGTTGCTCTTTTCCATGCAAAAAATGATTTGCATTTGCTCCTCACTTCAGTCTCGATTAAGATGCTTAAAGGCATTACTATTGAAAGTAAGACTGGGACAGCCTGAAGGAAAGTCATTTGGATGATTTGCCATGTAAAGTTGATGAGTGGATGATTATTGGATTGGTCTGGTTTGCTTTTGCTTTTTATTTTGTTTGTGAGTGCTTACTTGCTTGTAAGCTATGAATGTGCATATGGCTGCCTGTTCCTAAGAGTCCCCAGATCTTCTGGCTCAGTGCCTCTGAGCTGTAGGATAATGAACTTGCCTGTGTTAGC
Source organism: Podiceps cristatus (assembly GCA_000699545.1). Lineage (NCBI taxonomy): Eukaryota > Metazoa > Chordata > Aves > Podicipediformes > Podicipedidae > Podiceps > Podiceps cristatus. The sequence continues at coordinate 32,037 of KL278191.1, read as the reverse complement.
TTGTTTTTGGAAGTCACTTTCTGCTCTGGTGACTTGGGCAAACTGCCTTTCACTCTTCCTGTCATCTGCTTAAAATGCACTTTGCTTGACGATGCAGTGTCATGGACTTAAACTGGTGATGCAGGACACCGATTGCATCAGTGAACGACTCACCAGCCCTGCTGTGTCATGGGCCAGGTTTCAATAGGTACAGGGTCCTGGATGTAAGAGAATGAAGTGACCCGATGAGATGCAAGTCCCTACCCTGCCAGTGCATTGCTTTCTGCTGGCGTCAGATGCCTGGCTGCGTGTTAGTGATGAGTGAGGAAGAGTTCTTACGTTTGAGCTCCTAAATGTTGGGCTGTTGGTATCCTTTTCCTGGCTTAGGTGCACCTTTCTTGTCTGTTACCTGTAAATATGCTTGCTCATATGTGCATGTATACATATTTGTGTATACACACACACACATATGCGCATATATATATATATACACATGTATATAATGATTTTTTTCACATCACACAAACACACACGTGCTTGCTTGCTGATAGAAAGGGGACTTTTCCCCCAGGTTTGTGGAAGCTGGTGGGACGTTAGGAGCCAAGCCTTGGGTGTTCCCTCCCAGTTTGCACCAGGGTAAGGAAGGGAGAGAATTAGGTCGTCTGAGGTGAGTGGGTTTTGCTGTTTTCCCTGCAACACCATTTTGTCCAGTGTCTTTCCCCTCCCATTGCTTTGGGGAATGGCTGTAGGAGTCCTGTAGCTGTTGGTTCCAGACTCCTAACGGCGATGTTTTGCCGTGCCTGGCAGGTCCAGCTGTACAGACTGTGGCAGGGTTACGTCCCAGCGAGCGAAGGCAGAGGTGCCGTTTGACTGCATCGTGGCTGCCGGGGGAGGTTTAGATTGAATATTAGGAAACACTTCTTTACTGAAAGAGTTGTCAGGCACTGGAACGGGCTGCCCAGGGAGGTGGTTGAGTTGCCATCCCTGGAGGAGTTTAAAAGAGGAGTAGATGAGGTGCTTAGGGACATGGTTTAGTAGTGGTTAGGCACGGTTGGACTCGATGATCTTAAAGGTCCTTTCCAAACAAGGGATTGGACTCTATTGGACTCTATTGGACTCTATTGGACTCTATTGGACTCTATTGGACTCTATTGGACTCTATTGGACTCTATTGGACTCTATTGGACTCTATTGGACTCTATTGGACTCTATTGGACTCTATTGGACTCTATTGGACTCTATTGGACTCTATTGGACTCTATTGGACTCTATTGGACTCTATTGGACTCTATTGGACTCTATTGGACTCTATTGGACTCTATTGGACTCTATTGGACTCTATTGGACTCTATTGGACTCTATTGGACTCTATTGGACTCTATTGGACTCTATTGGACTCTATTGGACTCTATTGGACTCTATTGGACTCTATTGGACTCTATTGGACTCTATTGGACTCTATTGGACTCTATTGGACTCTATTGGACTCTATTGGACTCTATTGGACTCTATTGGACTCTATTGGACTCTATTGGACTCTATTGGACTCTATTGGACTCTATTGGACTCTATTGGACTCTATTGGACTCTATTGGACTCTATTGGACTCTATTGGACTCTATTGGACTCTATTGGACTCTATTGGACTCTATTGGACTCTATTGGACTCTATTGGACTCTATTGGACTCTATTGGACTCTATTGGACTCTATTGGACTCTATTGGACTCTATTGGACTCTATTGGACTCTATTGGACTCTATTGGACTCTATTGGACTCTATTGGACTCTATTGGACTCTATTGGACTCTATTGGACTCTATTGGACTCTATTGGACTCTATTGGACTCTATTGGACTCTATTGGACTCTATTGGACTCTATTGGACTCTATTGGACTCTATTGGACTCTATTGGACTCTATTGGACTCTATTGGACTCTATTGGACTCTATTGGACTCTATTGGACTCTATTGGACTCTATTGGACGATTTTATCAGTGTCACTGGAAATGTCGCAGGCTTGTCTGTGCACTCCTTGTGATGGTAGGGGGGGTGATTAAAAACATAGAAGCTGCGAAATAACTGCGTCACATTTCCCTGAGACTGGGTTATTTTGTGTATGACTGTAGTGAATTCAACCCTTCAGAGCATATAGGATGAGAAACCATGCTTAGGGACATGGTTTAGTAGTGGTTAGGCATGGTCCTTTCCAAACAAGGGATTGGATTCTATTGGATTCTATTGGATTCTATTGGATTCTATTGGATTCTATTGGATTCTATTGGATTCTATTGGTCCAAAACGTAGCTGCAGTAGGACTTACAGCTCAGAAGAGGTTTGCTGTCAGGGTAGAAATATGAAGAGGGTAGTTAACATTCTGTTTCATATAAACCCATATCTGATTGTTTCTCTCCCCCACACTTTCCAGGAGAGCTTCTGAGAGGTGAAGAGGGCAATGAGCCCTGCTAAAAAATCAGGGCTTTTTTTGCTGCCCAGTGTTGTAACAGATGATATTGGCTTGTCGGCTGCAAAACTGCAAAGCTGGAATGTGGTTTCTAGGCTTTGTACTGCACCTCTTGTGCCCCTGTCCTCCTGCAACCTTATAAGCAAGTTTTGTGGTCCATAGTGGGAAACGGACGGGGTGTGACACTGTCCTCCCTGTCGAAGCAAACTGTTGGAGAGCCGAGCAGTAGGAGGGAAGCGCCTGATGGGCTGCTGACAGGGAAGTGCTGTGCACTTCTTGCACCCTTGCATGTGGTGCTCTGACCTCCCTCCACTGAAAAACCCAAGAACTGCCTCTCCACCCCCACATCTGAACATGGGGAAGTCTAAGGTTCACCTTCTGTAAGGAATTTACATGTGCTGTTGGCTCAAAAATGAGGTGGATACAGAGAGGATGCCTGTGCCTGAAGCTGGACTTTGCATTTAAGTATTTTGCGGAACCTAGGCCTGAAAAGATTATGCCATCAACTCCAAAAACTGGAATTTTGCAACTTGTATGTAGGTCAAAAGACTGCTGAGAAATAGGTATATTAGAGGGAAAAGAGACATTGAGAACACACGTAGGTGTTCTGTCATCTAGATAGCAGTCTCTCGGGATGACAGTGAGACACAAAATAGCTCTGTTAATGCTATGAAGAGAGCAGCTCCCACTCCAGTACTCTGCATTCAGTCCCAGTGATTGTAAACAATTGTTCTTTGTTTTTCCACAGACCTTATTTTGAACTCAAGGCGAAGTACTATGTCCAACTAGAGGTACGTATGTAATTCAGTGAATTCAGAATTCATCTGAAACTCTTTACTGCTTACAGTAAATAATGAAATTACATCTAAAGTGCTCCAACAACTGTGTTGCGTTTCTGTACAAAACCAATTCAATTCAAAACCTCTTGAGCAATTTGCTAAGGACATTTTAAAGACAGAAGAGTAAGAGAGGCTTTGTTTCCTTGTGTGAAGTAAGAGTGTTCGAACCCTGCTGCTTACTGCTAGAATGGAACAGATATGGTTTGACTGTCTTTACTACTTTTAGTTTGAGGTCTCTGGGGTGGGTTGGTTGGTTTGTTTTTTCCTCCTCCTATGTTTTATGCATCAGACTGTTTAACTGTGCTTGGGGTGCTCTTTTCTATTCACTGGTTGGGTCAATTAACAGAACAAGTAACCTGCCTGTAGTACTCCAACATCACGCCGATGTGAATTTCTGATTTGGGGTTTGGCAGAAATGGGAGTTGGACTTTGGCTGGATAGGCTGCCAGGGATTTTTCGGCATCGCTGCGCTCTGCGTGGTGCAAGGACGCCTAGCCAGCGCTTGGGCACAGCGCACGCCTTGCAGGGCACAGTGGCCCTGGGGTGGGCATGGCACTGGTGCATGGGATGGTAAACCCTGCTGTTACAGCCCTTAGTGTTGGAGCTGCTGGGGGCAGGAGAGCAAAGTCGCACTCAACATTCAAATGCAAGAATCCCTCTCTATTTGAGTGACTTCCTGCGTGTGGCCCCCAAAAGCTGGGAGCCTGGCTCCTCTGAGTTGAAGGGCAGTGGCTGGCATGGTAGGTGTGTAGGATGTTCACAGGGTCTATCTGTGGCACGTGTTGCCTTGCACTGCTGGCCACAGGCACAGGAAAGCTCCAGTGGGGTGCTAGGTCAGCAGGAGCCTACCTAGAAGATTCCCATTCCTTGCCTGGGATGCAAGGCATGTCCCACACCTTCTTTTGTGAGCCCTTCCCTGGGCTGTCTGAGATGCAGCAGCTCTTCGTAAGCCTTGGAGGCTCTGATGTGCACCTTTTGCTTGCCCGGGTCCAGGCTGGGGCTGCCCTCTGCTCCTCTGTCGGCCTGCCTGCGTAGCCGTGGTCAGCAGCTGCCGCTGTGTGGAGCTGCGCCCTCACCCGTCCTGGGCTGGGTGCCAGCCCAGTAATCCCTTCTGGCTAGGGGCAGCTTTTGAGAAATCCTTTTTTCTCCGTGGGCGAAGGCCCACTGTCTGAGGGCCTGTTGCTTCTCCATGACAGCTGCTCAGTGCCCTCCTGAAGCAGGGTGATTGTGTAAAATACAATACAGAAGACAGCACAGATTGCTTTTAATGTACGATACAAAAAAAGAGTTGAGACAGCTACAGATACACAAGCGGTGTTTTGCCTTTGGGAGACAGGGTGTGCACCACTTTGACCCTTGCTGTAGAGTGGGCTTTGTGCCTGGGGACATGGAAACTGCTGTTACAGCTGTCAGGGTTTGAGGCTTGCTGCTTCCCGGTCTGCAGGTTCAGTAACCAAGAAGCGATGGGTTTGGTGCTCAGAGGAGAGGGCGGCTTAGCCCTTTAGGGATGACCCGCAGCCATGCTGTGCCCTGCAGGCAGGGGCTGCCAGCAAACCCTTAGGGGTGGTTGTGGGATAAGCAGCGACATAACTGCTGAGAGCTGCGTTCCTGTTAATGAGCGATCCTGCGAGCTAACGGGGGGACTGCTGCTCTGTGCTTAGTCAGGGGCCTTTGCCATGCTCCGGAGGCATCCCGGCCCCTGGCTGCCGTGGCTTGCCTTGCTGCCGTCTCCTGTACAAGTGCCACTGCTTGCATGGGGTGCTCTTGAATTAGGAACTCTCCCATCGCCTAGATACCACCCCTGGTTTATGCTAGCTTGCCTGTGCAGAGCCAGGTCAGGCAGACACGTAACAGAGAACTGCATGCTGTGTGTCGTTCGCAATGAAAGCAAATCTCATACCTGTCTTCCTTCTTAGCAACTGAAGAAAACGGTGGATGACCTGCAGGCAAAACTGGCCCTGGCAAAGGGAGAGTATAAGACTGCCTTGAAAAACCTGGAGATGATCTCAGATGAGATTCATGAGAGGAGACGGTCCACTGCCATGGGACCCCGAGGGTGTGGCGTGGGTGCTGAAGGGAGCAATACCTCTGTGGAAGACCTGTCAGCAAGTAAACCGGAGTCGGACAGCATCTCCAGTGAGTACAGAGCGCTCCTGTGCCTGGGAATATCCCATGGGCATTGTAAGAAACGCTGAGATGAAGGCTACTCTGCATATTCTGCACCTTGAAATTTACTGGCTGTTGCAGGTCTGTGACTAACTTGCTACGCTTCTTGTTATTACAGGAGTTGATTAATAGCCAGTTTTCAAGGGGAAGGGATGAGAGTTGAAGTGCATCAGTTGTTCTCTTCACATCGCTGTTGTTTTTTGTACAGTGCTGTATGAAAGGAACAAAATCAATGCACTTCAAAGCATGCTTCCAGTTTTTAAGCCAGTGATGCTGCCGTTGGTGCCTTGCCCGGCGTGGTCGCAGGCTGTCGTAGATCATTCAGCCAGGTTGCTGAGGCGGCAGCGCTGTATGAAAACAGACCTTTTGGATCAAGCTCTTGTCTTGCAGTGCTGGGCCCGTGGCAGAAGGACGAAAGTTGCGGCTATGGTAGTACAGAAAGGCGTGATGCTCGCGCAGAAGGAGCGCAAGGATAAGCTCCTTTGCACTGTAGGATCTTTGCCAGTTACGTGATCTCAGCAGAGCATGTGTGCTGAGAACAAGGGAAGCGAAGCAGCAGCAATATGCTAACGCAGTGCAGTGAGGCTCTGCGCGAGACGTTTCTCTTGGGTGGCAGCAGCAAGCTCCGAGCCTAGGTAACCTCTGCTTTCTGGTGGCACATGGGGAGCTTCGGTTGCAGAGATGGGAATGATCTGTTGTATTGTGAGTTTGCTTTTGTCCTGGCTCTGGGTGAAAGTGGATAGATGGACATCACATGCGGCCCACTTTCTCCTCCCTCCTGGACACTTTCTCCCATTCTTGATGATGAAAGTCTTTTTTTTGCTGCCCAGTCCCACAAATCTCAGTTTAATTTGTATTTTGGCTTCATTTCTGCAGGGAAAAGTCTAGGTGGGGATTGCAGGAGCTCATAGTTACACAGCTGAATGTGTGGTGCCCTTGTACCTCCCAGCGCCGAGGCCCTGTTGGTCCGCGGTGCAGCCCGGCTGTGCTGTGGGAGCTGGGAGGCAGCATTGGGCCGCCTCGGGAGTTTTTGCATGATGGGCTGGAGCTCCTTCACTCGATGCTGTGCAGCTGGGACCTGAGCTGCCCCAGCAAGCAAGGACAGTGTCTGGGCCAGCTGATGCTATGGGATTTTGGTACAGCTGCGTACCTTCTGCCACCCTGAAGTCCTGAGGTTCAGCCTTTTTGAGTTAGACGAGGATTGCTTCTTTGGATACCCTCAAGCCCTCCTTCCTCGCACAGAAGGCCTCCCAGAAGCCTTAGGCATAAATGAATTGAGGGTTTTCTTGTGCTGAAGAAGTTCAGTGTCCTGGCATGTAGGTGCAGAGATGGGGAAGTTAATTCAGAGCAAACAATTGCTGGCCCTCTTGGCCACTGCTGAGGCTGCAGGCAAGGACTGGCAGCACGGGCTCGTCCCTCTTTTTGAATTGCACAGTCTGACATATGCAGGACTCCAGGCTGCGTCTAGTGCCAGCACAGAGCTGGGTTCTGACAGGGCAGGCCTAGCAGCCAGATGTAATAACCACAATAGCCTTGACAGGTTAAGTTCTCGTGTGTTGTAACATGTGGGGCGTTTCCACCAAGGCCCTTTTATATCTTGATTTCTGTCTGCTGGAGCTGAATAAAACACTTCAGTGTCAGCAAGTTTCTTGGACCTGGCAGATGCTCCTGTCTGTTATGGCAAGTTTAGATGGTGGTAAGCAAGCTACAGTTTAAGTTGCGCTTGTGGGCTAGCTGGTGTCAGCACTTCTTGCCAAATTGCGGACTCCTGTCATTGGAAACATTTTTTTTTTTTGACCAACCTCTTTTTGCTTTCACCCCCTGCAAAGTTATCTGTGTTGCTCACTGGACGTTGATAAAACACAGCAAATGAGAAGAAAAGCCATGCTGCAGTCTTAGATTTGACATCATTAAAAACAAGCCAACAAAACCCAAGCCACAACAAACTGTCTCTGAGCATTGAAGTGCCCTGGAGGGGGCTCGGGAAGGTGGTGGATAATGCCGTTATCCATTTTATGTTTGAAGTCTTTTAGGTCAGTTCTGCAATGTGTAGGTACAGTTCTGTAATCTGCAGATACGGCAGAAAGAGGCTGGCTGGATGTCTCTGAAATAACCACGACGGTAGCTGCCTCCATTTGCACCCTTCACGTCCGAGTGGGGCACGTAGCCCCAGGCTGCCGGGGTAACAGAAGAACTACTTTGAAACTTTTCCTTTGAGCCATTTCGTTGATGCTGCTTCTTTGCTCCTGCCGCTTTTCAAGGCGGTTCTGAGCCTCTCTAACAATGGCAGGAATTGCAAGGAGGCGTGATTGAAGATAACCTCAGGTCACTGTAAATGTCTTGCTATTCATGGGACTTCTTCAGACCAGTGTGATTCCAGCACACACTTTTGTTGTGTAGAGGCTGATGTGTGTAACAAACCTTCTGATCCCGGTGGGACTACTCGTGGCAGAAGTCTTTGGTTCGCACGTCCCCATCCCACAATGAGCCAAGATTGAAAAGTGTTTTAGCAAAAATCTACACTCTGTATGTTGCATGAAATGGAACCTTCTTTAATGGATTCCCCCTCCTGTTGCTAACCAAGAGCCTGCAGCTTAATCTAGCCAGACAGTTTGGAGTTGGTTTGCTTTAATTAGAATTCAGATCTGAGCAAGCACGAGCAGGGAAAATGATGTACGTGGGTGGGGCTTTTTTTGATGTGGTGTTGCTTGGTGATCCTCATCCAAAACGAGATCTTGAGAGTTCATGCTGGATTTTAACTGCTAAAGTGGGGAGATAAGTTGGAAGCAATCTGCCCCTGGAGATGTCTCTCTGACTAGTGCCTCAAATAACCAGGAGTCTGTGCTGGGATCAAGACGGTGCTGACTGAGGTGGGCCAGGGGACTAGGCCCTGGCCCAAGTTATGTACCGAGGGCCGCAAGCGAACAAGGCCGGCTGGGCAGGGGGCAGCAGGGATGGTCAAAATCTGAGAGCATCTTGGCGTGAGGAGCAGCAGTAGCTATAGTGCAGAGCTGGTCTGGCATGGCATGGCTGGCAGGTCTGCTGTTCCTCCAAGCAGCACCAGGCCTTCACCATCCCTGCGTGAAAATGCGGGGTTAAGGCTTTGCAAAGGGGCAGAGTACGAGGCGAGGCAGCCCGTGGGCCAGCAGCGTGTGCGTACGCAGAGGGTGCAAACGCGAGAAACTGCCTTTGCCTGGGAAGGTGCAGGAGGGGCTAGGCTTGTAACTGGAATATCCTTTGAACATTGCAGTGGCTTCAGAAGTGTTTGAGGATGACAACGGCAGCAGCTTCATATCTGAAGAAGATTCGGAAACTCAGTCGGTCTCCAGCTTCAGCTCTGGTCCTACGAGTCCCTGTGAGGTGCCCGCTCCGTTTCCTCCCGCGACGCGACCTGGAAGCCTGGATCTGCCCAGCCCCGTATCCCTCTCTGAGTTCGGGATGATCTTTCCCGTCCTCGGCCCCCGAAGCGAATGCAGCGGTGCGTCCTCCCCCGAGTGTGAAGCTGAAAGAGGTACGCACAGCTGGATACGCCCTGGGCCAATGTTTTTCAGCTTTATAAAGGGAGCAGGAAAACCTTCTCAGCTCCCCTAGGCATATCGCCAGCTCACCGAGCTCTGACCTGTTGGCCGCTTCCTCGGGGAAGGCAGTTCTTGAAGGCCCTGCGTCCCACAGTTAACGATGACATCTAAAATGTTTTAATTATTCCTTTCCTGGCTGGGAAGGTTCCCCAGTTCTGTCTCAGCGGAGGGGTTCAAGGTTTCTCATAAAATAAGTTATCAGTAGGATTCTGATGGTATGTTTATGTTAAGGAAAATCTGAGTTTATTTATTTTTTTAAATTACTGTCCTGCTTGCTGAAAATCCCGCTTTCCAGGGGAAAAAAAAAAAAAAAACAAACGTGCCAAAAGGAACCTCTTGCAGGCTCTGCCAGCCCTTGCTGACAAATCCAGACTAGAGGATTACCACCGCTCTTGTGTATTCCAACCTAAGGCTGTTCACACCGTAATTTGCTGATGCAGTGTACAAGACGAGCGCGGCTTGGAAGGCCAACTTTGGTTTTGCTACAGCGGCTTGCTCCTGCTTTTTTTTTTTTTTTTTTTTTTTTTTGCACGCTTTGGCCAAGGAAGCTGCAGAGGCACCCGCTTGAAGCTTAAATTGCAGAATGAAATCCAGGTTTAACATCTAGTTTAATCCTTTCTTTGCAGGGGATAGGGCAGAAGGGGCTGAGAACAAGACAAGCGACAGAGTGAACAAGAACAGGAGCAGCAACAGAGGCAGCTCCACTGAGGGGCTGGCTTTGGATAACCGAATGAAGCAGCTCTCCCTTCAGTGCATGAAAATCAAAGAGGGAATATGCGCAGGCAGAAAAGCTGCCCAGATTGGCTGAGTCCTTCTTGTGCCCTGTCCTGATTAATGGGAGTATAAATATTTATACATGAACTTCTAAGTGTTTGAAGAACGTTGTGCCAATAATATATGCCAAATCTTAAGCGTTTACTCTAAGAATTTAAAGCTGCACTAAGAAGTCTAATTGATGCGGAGGGCTGGAGTTTTTATTCAGTAAATCCTTTGTAGGCCGGACAAGTTATCAAATGTTTAAGCTGTGCTCATGTTTCACAGACTTTGTAAATTGTTTTGTAGCAGCCTGGCTGAAGCAATAACTAGTAATGTTCCCGTGTAAATTCATGCCAGTAGGGGTCTGAAATTCAAGCCAGACATTTGCAGAGAGCCGTTTGGCTTCAGTTTTGTAGAACGAAATGCTCTTTAGATACAATGGATCTCTTGAGTATAATTGGCATATTCTTTAAACATCTGTATTTGTATTATGCTGAAACTGTAGAAATATTTTGTATACAGGAAAGCTGTTGCATGTGTGGGGTCTAAAAGCCTTCACTCTTCCCTTGGTGCTCAGAGGAAAGATAAAGATGAGTCACGCCTGTAAGAACTGGTGTTGAGACAGACAGACGGGGGACGGCAACGCTCAGCGGTGGTAGGTCCTTTCTAGCCCCTTTCCCGAGTCTGGCCTGGACTCTGAGGGTGATTCCAGGGACCAAAGAGAGTTGACTGGCCCCTTGCCCTTCCCCTCCCCCGAGAAGTGAAGTATTATTTTTCAGCACTTTAAGTGTGTTTTTTTGCTCGAAAATGGGAGTCATAGATGTGTTGGGGACAGTTACAGTAAGGGGGATTTGCCCTTGAAATATGCATGAAGAAAAGGAATTGCCAGTGTAGATTGACAATGTGTTCTTAAGCTTCTCCGTAGGTTGTACTGTGTGGGGTTTTATAACTGTTAAAGGGACTTGGGATTTTAGTCTGCCCTAGAGAAAGTGTTCAATAAAACTAGAAAGGGCAGGGGCATGTTTTGCCAGCAGCTGTTAGGCAGTAGTAGTGTCTGGTAATTATGCTAATAAGTGGTAGTAAAAATCCTAGGACTCTTCGGTTTTGGTGGCTAAGCATTTCTGAAAGCACCGTTTTATCTGAGATGTCAGTTTATATTGTTAATTTGATGGGAATTTTAGTATTGCCCAAAGTATTTTCTATTCTATGTTTTTGCAGTCCTGTTGTATTTCGTCCCTGCCACAGCTTGTGTATCTATTCTCAAAGTTAATGTAAAATTCTTCACACTACAGTAAACATTTTTGTTTTCCACATTTAATTTCGAGTCTGTGCAAGCTGAGTGTATTTCAAGCACTAAGAACCAAATCTTCTCCTGCAGCAAGTTTAGTTTCTAAATAACCCGCTTCCAGACGACGACTGCAGCCTGGTGTCACTCTTTTGGTATCCTTTGCAGTATGTGGACAACTGTTACCTCCTTCTGGCTTCCTGAATCCCTCCATCCACTACTCACTTTTCATTCTGAATTGCCCAAGACCAGAGATTTAGTCAAGTTTTTCAAAATCCATTAGTATGCAGAAGAGAGGAAGGTATTCTGTTACAACACCTCTCTACTTCATGCTGCTGAAATCTGCTGTAAGGCCATGCAGAATTGGAGCTAAAAAAAACCTGTTTCCATAAAAACTAGGTTCTATACACTATAGCTGTTAAGCCTGTAGTAGCTTTACATATATATACATTTACATCTTTCAGAGATCTGAAGGCTGATCTCTTCCATTTCCCAGCCCCATAAATGCTTAGGGAAAAAGTCAGTGGTTCCATCTTCTGGTCTGACCAAGAGTTGGGGAAAAGCTGGCATTGGCTGCATTAAATACAAAATGCAGAGCAGTACAGAAGTGTCACATCGTAGTACATGTTTTTACTTAAACTTTTGTAGTTAAGCTGTTGTCTGTGTTGCATATGGTCAGAAAAACTAGCAGAGGGAGTTGTGGCTGAGTACCTTATTTTTGCAGACTTTGCCAGTCATCCCCTATTACACTTTACTGGTTTGTATTTATTCCTTTTTTTTTTTTTTTTAACTCCTCTCTTGCTATCAAATGTCCTCTAATCTTACCAGTTTTGACTGGAAATGCAGACTCCCTGCACTGGGGCAATGAATTAATTTTATGTTCAGCAGATGTAAAAATAGTTGTATATGCTACCTTGCATATGTCCTGATTGGCTTCAGCTCCCAGCAGGGTAAAACCATGGATGAGGAAGTAGGAACGGGAGTGGAAGTCTGCCCCCCCCCCAACTTTTACACCACGCTTCTGCAGGATTTGCTTGAAGATCTTGCTGCAGCCTTTTTCCTTTGGCAACCCCCGGGCTTGGAAGGTTATTCACCCTTCAAATGTGCAAGCAAACAGGCAGAGCTGCGTGACTAATAAATTAATGGAAAACTTATTTTATTTTAAATTTCATAAAAGCCATAATTATAAATATGACAAACTTAAATGAACATACAGCACTAGGGAGTACAGGAAAACAAACAAGCTTTCTCCTGTTACTTTTCTGTTGGAGCTCTTTCTGCATTCTGAGGTGTAACATGATGGTAGCTGCCTTCGTGGGTATAAAAATAAGCCTCTGGTGTATCAAAGTGTACGTGATCACTTCAGCTGCCCTGAAGTGAGAATGTATAAAGCAAACATTAACCTAGGAATTCTGCTTCTCTTTGGTATTATCAAACAAATTAAATGTCCCTTTTTTTGACTAAGTAATGAAAACTTCTACTTATATGTACACAAACTTAATTCTAAATAGCTGGCTGTTCAAACACTGCATAGATTGCATGGTCAAGTGTGTAGTTACTCTACAAAATAGTTACATGAAACTTGCATCGGGAAGCTGGGACTGAACCTCAGACGTGTGGGGCAGATGGGAGAGAAGCTGCTGATACCACTTGTCCAGGTACTGCCTCTCGCCGAGCCTTCCGAGGACAGATGGACTGGATTAACCAAGGTCTAACCTGTGTCTTCCTAACAAAACAGGGGGATGTGTCTGTCAGGGGGCATATCTCACCAAGCTGGGACTGAACCTCAGACGTGTGGGGCGGGTGGGAAAGACGCTGCTGATACCACTTGTCCAGGTACTGCCTCTCGCCGAGCCTTCCGAGGACAGATGGACTGGATTAACCAAGGTCTAACCTGTGTCTTCCTAACAAAACGGGGATGTGTCTGTCAGGGGGCGTATCTCACCCTGAGCTATAAACAGCAGCATTATGAGGTCTTGGATGGAGCTTTAAGGGAGGATTAAAGAAAAAACAAAAACCAAAAACTAAACAAAAAACAAACAGAAAAGGCTTTGCAGTGTGTAAGGAGAACATCAAACCTTCTGAAGGGGTTATCTACAGTTATCCTTCTGCACCACCCATAGAGAATTAAAAATCAGTTCTTTGCAGTAGTCTTCCCTTAGTGAATCAAAGAAAGTGTAAATCCTCTTAAAACCCCTTACAGCAACTGGCTTTCGTTTTCTCATCTATCCCCCTCGTGCCACAGCGCAGGTGGTACTTGTACAGAACAGTACAGTGTGTGACAAACAACTGAGGTGGGCAGGGTGCTCGTTAGTATATTTTATGAGGCTTTGTATTTTAATGTTTAAAAGCTTGAATTGCATGGTTACAGGCAGAGAAGACTTAAGGGTTAAGGGGTGCATGACCATCCTAACATGGAAGCAGAGTACCAGGACCGAGACACCTTTGTTACAGTCTGAGCTGTTGGGCAGCTATGTTGATTTTTGCACACACAGGCCTTACTCCTTTCTAAAAGTCTTGCTGCCTAACGCTTCCATGCTTACATCTGCATCTTCTCATTTCTGTCCTATGGATCAAAAAATGCTAAACAGTATAGGGGAAAGAAAAGCTTAACCTAGATCTTGGCCTGAGGCTGTGTTAAAATCTAAGGATCAGCTCACTTTCCAATATTACTCCAGATGGATTTGTGGAAAAAATACAGAACTATGTATTTGACAGAAAACGTCAAAGCACATCATAGGAAAAAAAAAGGGGCAAGAACATTTTGTTGTAAAAGTAGTTTGGTACAACCAGAATCTGTAGACTAGAATTTGTGAGAGGAGTATTTTATATTTCCTTTAAACACTCTGCCTGAGTGTTCTGTCCTATGTCTGAAGGGAAATGTACAGTGATGGATTTCTAGCAGCCTCTGTATAATGCAAGTCCTATTCAGATATTGCACCTACAGGACACAGATACTGAGCTTAAATCCTCTGCAGTTATGGGGATGAGCCCGAGCCCCGGACCGTACTATGTGTCTAAAGTGATAGTGTATCCCAGGGGGGATGGGAGCCTTTGTCCTTAATGCCTTTGTCTGGCATTAAGTAAGTACATCCCTTACATTCAGTTGAGCACAGTATGGAGGCTGAGCCTTACGCTTGCTTCATCCAGCATAAGCTTTGGCAGGAGCTTGTGCTCGGGGAGGGAGGAGGAAAACCCCCTTCCTGCAGTATAGAAAGCAATTACAGAAGAACAACAGTTTTTCCTGGAGGCAAGTCTATCAGCTTGGGCTCAGACAGCAGAGGAGGTGCAAGGACTTAGTCCTGAAAGCGGGCAGTTCTGGCCTCTGCCTCTTGTGCTGTCCAAAATACCCTCCGTTGAGACTCCCTAACTCCCTCTAACTTCCTAGGTGATAAAATAAACGCAGGACACACCACAGCCACTCAGCTCAGGCTAAAGCAAAAAACTTAACCCAGATTTCTGGGGAAAAGGTGAGTTGAAAGGAATTTTAATTTTGTAGGGATGAAGCAGTCCTTGGCACATTCTCCAGAAGTCAAGGATAAGCACTAATCTATTTTTTGCTCAGCTTGTGCCCGTGCTCATCCCTCTGTTGATTTGTTGCAATAATCATCAGAAACTTCTCACAAGTTTTCTAGCCCAGATGGTCTTTGAGATAACCGCAGTCAGAGGTGTGTGTTTCCAGTGCTCTTTTAAAGCCAGATGTCTGTTAAGCAGCTGTCTGATGAAGGAAATGAAACAAAAGGATCTTGGCCTTTCTGGAGAGGGGTAATAGCAACTTTTGTGGGAATAAAATTAACCAACAGACGTTTCTGGTGCTTCTGCAGTGCCTGTGCTCAAGTTTCCCAATGACCAAACAGCACCTGCCCTCTAAAATAAGGTTTAAATGCTTCCTTTTTGCTTGGAAAACTGCCACACCAACCTGAATGGCAAGGAACTTCCTAGGGCTGTTTTAAAAACACCCTCTCCCCCAACTGTCACTTATAGTGGAATTTTAAGTCTGTCATTTGTAAAAAGGCATATAATGCATTTTAGGATCAGTGAGGCAGTTAGTATTTAAATGAAAGAGAGAAACTTGGTTATCTTTAATCCTCTTCAGATACAACTTATGTAGATCTTTGGCACTCATAGTAGGCTTCTAAAAAATCTCATTCTGGACTAATCCAACTTCTACTGTTTTCTTAAAAACTTTGACCCTGCTCCTATTGAAGGCCCTGGCCAAAAGCTCAATTCATTCACCAGTTTCAACTTACACAGAAAAAAGTACCTTTCAGAAGATGTTTTGTGTAATGGGATCAGGAAGTGCATTTCTTGCAGCTGTGATGTATTAAGGGGAGCCATTTAAATGATCCTTCCCCTACATGTCAAATACTTACAAAAAAGTCACGGATAAAACATTTCTTTGCTGGAATGCTGATGGTGGGTAGTTCCCTGCCTCCTTGCACCAGGAAAGGAGACTACCTCAGTAGCTCCAGAGAATCTTACAGCGCACCTTTTGCTGAAAGCCTTTCACACCTGCGAAAGGAAGGCGTGCGGCAGTGTCCGTACGCTGCTGCTGGCTAAACCTCCTGGTTCTGCGGCTGGTCGGGGCCAGCTAGACCTTGCAGAGAGTAGGAAGAAACCCAGGGCGTACCTTGTGCTGTAATGTTAACTATTAAAAAGTAATACAGACATGAAATAACAGCTCTCAAAATACACGTAACGTGAGCATAGCTGGTGCTTTTCTTTTAGAAATAGAGAAAGCAAGAATCCTCCTTTTCCTTTACTACTCTATACATCTTGTAGAGAAGCCGAGCATGTTAGTCTGGAACACTACGAGCTCAGCAGTAGTAAATTTCCATTTAGACGTGAGAACTAGTTCAATGATGAAAACATTCAATACAGCAGCACAAAGATGTAGTAAAAGCTATTTGGTCCTGAGACTGAATAAGCAGAATAGACAAGGATATTTTTTCTTACATGTTTACTTTTAAGAAGGTAATCTTAAACCCATATACCCTGTATTTGGGGAGAAAAGAATTTCAACTTTAGTTTTTCTCTTAACTCACTAGACTTTGATTTGAAGTGTGGAAAAACTGCAATAAATGAATTCTGCCAGTTCATGTGCACATAAGCGTGTTAGCCCGTTCACAAGCCTGTTGCACACTGCTCACTCCAATACCATAGCAGCAACACCCACAGCTGTCTACCACAATTACTGGCCAATCGGCAAGTCCGTGCCTTTGGCTATAACTCAAAATGTAATTCTCTTTTATGCGGATGTGTAGTAAGAGTTATTCACCTGTTCTCAGACTGTAGGACAGATCAAAACGACCTCCCTGAACAGCAATGCCCAGCTCTGTCTCCTCACTGCAGCTGTGATACCTTAAGAGGAGTAGCACTGTTAAAATCTAAGAAAAAAGGACCCTCTTGTTGAGGCAGGAACGTGGTGGGGATAATGTTGTAAACTCCAGCAAATACGTTCTCCACTTCCAAGTAGCAAAACCCACACCTATGACAAAAGAAACTACCTGTTAGAATGAAGATCTGAAATATGTTTCAAAGCTCTGAGACTTCATTAAGTGAGTGTTACCTGTAATCACCGCTGCTTTTCTTCTGAAAGCCGTAAGAACCCGGATCTCCTACTGTTGAGACCGTGATGAGTTCAAAACCAACGCTGTACTGCCTGCGAGTGACACGACAGACTGTTACTTTAGTTACTATTTGGGTCATCAGGATTACCGTGAAGAGGGCTATTTATTAAAAGCTAGACAGTGTAACTGGAAGACATCTAAAAGTTTTGTCACATTTGTGATAGAAATTTTAAGTCAAATTTACCAAGGTGGAATTTGGAGGAAGAGGGAACACATTTCAGGTTTGGAAGTAGACTACATGGAAAATGCCTGCTAGAAGTCTGCCTCTGCCTTTCAGCAGACTTAAGTAGTTAAACTTGCGGTAACATACCCCTGTGCCACGTGGCACAGATCCCGGGGTCAGAGGAATCCATGTCAGTGATTTTCTCATGTTGCACTGTAACTTGGGACAGCTTGTCTAGTACCTGTTAACACACGTGACAGGCACCACTGCCCCCATCAATCATGCTAGCCAAACAGGGTCTGCAAGCGCAGAAAAAATATACACAAACCCCCCCCTCAACCAGTGGAACAGCAGAGCCACACCTTTGCGCTCTTATTTCATGAGGGAAGGATGGATAAAGAAGTGCTGCCCTTTTGTGGGGCCCACTGTACGGCTTTGCAAAAGAAATGCTTGACTGCACGCCAGGAGACGTTGCTATTTAGAAGCGCTGTATACTGGTATTTCGAGGCAGATTGTGAATTTTGCCAGAGGAATTTGACCTGTGTAGGTCTACTCTGTAGGGTACTGACATCCAGTATTTCTCCTGGCCTGCTAACAGCAGAAGAAATGTACTTTCAGAGCTGAAGCTACTCCAGGGGCCATTATTCGAAAGCCTGTGTAAGGGCTTGGTATCCTGCATGTTAGCTCTACTCCAAAAGAAATTATTACCATAATTAGTTTAAAGAGGAAGAAAAAGTCCTTTGTACCTTCTTCCCTTCCGCACACGGCCTAGCTCTGCTCAGACCCTGAAACTAAAGAGAAAGGTGGCTCCCGCTTTCCTTGTAGGTCAAGGATTTCCTCAGTAGCAAATGTGAAGGGTTAAATCACTACTGATGGTGGAGTTAGAAACATAAGTAGTGCTAAATCTGAGCCACTTCCCCTACCTCGTCTTCTGGATTTCCAGGGAGCTTCCCACCCTCCCCACGGAGGACACCGACCAAGCTTTATCTTTAGCCTGCAATACTCGCTGTGTTGCTGCGCGCTTATTCTCTACAAACCTCGGTCCCCGTAGTTCCATTAGTAATGGCCCATTCTTGTCCAGCTGGAATTGATAAATGGGGTTATTTTTGTAGGTGTCTCTGAAGTTTCCACATCCTCCAGCACTGTGACCTTTCCACTGTCCATTAACCTGAAAGAAGTCAAAAGCACCAAAGGTAGTTTATATCCTGAGGATCTGTCCTGCTTATTTATACATGCAAACACGACTAGAGGCTCCTCTCCATTTAGAAGTCACCGAATTCAGTAATCTCTCCTAATTTTTAAAGTGCAGATGAAAGACTGTTAAACATCCAGACAGTTTCACTGCAAACCCCCATCCACCTCGACCAAAGCCACATATCATTTATAAGAAGAGTACTGTATTTTTCAGCTTATATTAAGTACGTACCAAGTGACTGTTTCTATGACAAATTACATCTAAAGAGGGATCTATATTCCCATCTATCCCATGACTACTGGACTTTGCAGGTTGGTGGGGGTTTTTTGGGTGTTGTTTTTTTTCTCCTTAGATGCTCCTGTTGTGCTAAATGAGAAACAGCAGCAGTACAGGCAGTACAGCCCTACTTGTGTGGTAACCTTTCCTTTTGAAATCCCTGCCTCCAGCACTGTCCGTTCACCTCTACGCATTCTGAGAACCAGCATTACAGGGACAAGATCTCTGTAAGGACAAATTCCGCAAGGGCAAAGCATACAAGAAGAAAAGCGCCGCTCAGGCGTTCAGAAACAGACCATCTGTTTGCAAGTTCCTCCTGCTAGTCGTTAAACTGAAAGGTTAGACTTGCAAGACATGCCAGGCATTCACACTGATATATAGCTGAGATCCATTTCTCCTGATACTTCCCTCCCCTTTCTTTCAAATCACCAAGGAGCAACATTTTTTTCTTGTGATTTAATTTCTTTACTCAGCATCCAAGAACCTTACACATGGCAAGTCAGGAAGCAAGGGGGATTTCTCCCCCCACCATATTACTACCCAGGAACCAAAAACTGCCGTGTGCTGTGATCTTTCCAGGCCTTCTCCACCTCTGATGCACTTCGTTCCAGGAATCCCCTTAGGGCGTGGTGATCTCCAGAGGTGACTGCTCACCTTTAGTACAAGACATCTAACAGAACTTGCTTTTACTGGTAAACTGTAGGTATCTGCTTGTTTTTAAACAAGCACCAAGTAAGCATTAAGGCACAAGTAACCAACTTTTTGTATTTAAACGTAAAAACAGAACTCGCCTTGGATAGATAGAACCTGCCTTTTGTTTGAATACTAGACAGACACCTTCAAATAATTAACAGGAGATTTCTGCATACTTGATTTTTTTTTTTTTTTAAAACATAATACAACGTAAAACAGATGCCCTGCTCAAACAGGGCGGTCACCTTCAAGGAGTTTTTAACCTCTTAAAGCACTCCCCCAAAGTAAGCCCAATTTTTAAGAGCTAAAGAGGACAACGGTTTCTGGAAGAACCAAGCAAATCATCTTGCTGTTGCCAGGATTCTCCCTAGCCGCTTACGGCTCTCCAGAACAGGCTAGCTTCAAGGGGCTGTTGCAGAAATAACAGCGCTTACGGAACATGGTCTGAACTGAAGAGCCTCGCTGAAGGCCAACATGTCCCCCTGACCGCACAAAGCAATGTCATCCCTGCCTTCAGGCACGAGTGTCCTAGAAAACAGACTGTTCCACCGTGGCTCAAACTAGCCCTGTTCCTCTCTTCCTGAAGAGATTTGTGTTTGGACAGACGACTTCTGCCTATAGTAGGATTCCATGGTAGGTACGGAGGTCACAGTTAACAACCCCTGGCTTATTCTTTGAGGATAAAATTGCTAATACATAAAAATACGTGCAAGTTACGTTATCCTGCGAGCTCTTGGCTATATTTATACTTCAGCTGCAGGTATAACTGCAGCTCATGTTGACAGCTGAAATATGAACAGCAGCTGGCCCCAAAACTGCCTGGGCTTCTGACTTAAATTCATTTAAGTCCTTTGCTCTCACCCCTGCTGCTGTACTCTCAGGGAGCATTTCTGGGGGAAATGTACCATGGGTGTACCGCCTCAATCCTGTTCGGCAGCGTGAGTGCTTATCCTAATGATCACAGACCTTTGAGATGTACCTCAGGGAAATTTAGGAACAATAACATATTGTGATATTGCCATCCTAAGTAAGTCCATCTTGTCACAGTCTTGCTACTGGTGCCCTTGGTTTGCCATTGCTGATTTTGTCCCATCACGCCAAGAGTTTTCCAAGAAAATCACGCAATTCTTAACGCTTTTGCAGGGTTTTCACTCTGCAGCAGTACTAGCACAATCTGATCTCTGCGGAGTAGTGACATATTAGGGTACAGGCTGTTATTCTAAAGGCCAGTCAGCTTTACAGCGCATCTGCAATGGTACAGCTACAACACGGCACTCTGCAACGAAGATGGAGCGTGCAGGCCAAACGCTGGCGCAAGCTAAGCAACCATCCATAGTGGGTGGCGTGAGCAGAGTCAGCCAGCCCAAGGGCTTACATGTTGCTCTGAATTATGCTAACAGTGCGGCTAATTGTCTGGCAAGTTACATGTATGAATATATCTTGATACTACTGCTCAAAAATATCAGCTTATGCCATGAAACTTCTTAACTAAAGCAAATTATATGTAACTTGAGTACAGGATTGGTCTTGTTGCATATGATTTGCCAGACAAGTAGCTGCACATCTCAAATACAGAAAAGGCAATCCAGAACTATTATCCACTGATCCAATAAAAGAAAATATTTCTTTACCCGTTTGGAAATGGTGTAAGGTGTAGGGATCTTGGAAAAGGTGAACTTGCACAAGGAATACACCTGTGTTGTAAAAGAAGCAGCTGGTCACACATTCATCTTGCACTTTTCATATGAAATCATGACATGTTAAAAAAAAGCAGAATTGTCTATACATCATTTTTAGATACTACATGCCTGTGTTACTCATCAGACAACCCCGTCTGAAACTCAAAATCCAGAATAGTGCTGAGACTAACAAGACTTCTACTTAATTTTTATTAAAAACAAAAGAAAAAAGCAAAATGGAAACAATCTGCATTTTACTTTTTTCCAGTGACAAAAAGAGATATTTAGCATTGATCTCTGACTGTAGATACTAATTTTTTATTCTAGGAAATAAAAGTATTTTTCAGCTGATTTAATTACTAAAATTTCATTACTAAAACCACATGCTTAACTACATGGAAAACATTAGCAAGCACTTCACCCAGTGGTCCTGCTCCACCATTCACAGCCTCCTTCCCCAAAATAACACTACTAACCCAGAAGTACTCGTTTATCAGACTTGCAAATAAAGGACACTTTATAGTTTAATTGTTTACATTCGTTATGAAATCAACACTACATACCCTGATGGTGTAATGGATAGTGTTTTGTTTCTCATACTGGGACACCACTAAGGTAAACGTATGGGGCCCTGGAGAGGTCAGCTTTATCTTGGTCAGATAATGAGGACTGTTGATCCGAATACCATCAATATACGGAAGAGGATCAGCTGAAAAAGAAAAGGATGAACACTTTTCCCAGATCAAAAAAATACCCCTAAGAAGATGGTAAACTTCTTAGCCATTTTATATCAGTGAATTTTGCCAGGAAGTCAGACTGTTGGTCCTAATGTTAGACGGTAAGAAGATTTGAGTGCTCTCAAAAGAAGAGAGCCTCAAGATCTGCTCATAAATAGGACAGATAAGATTAAGAGCAACTATTATTTTCAGGAGAGGTACATCACGCATGACTGAACACAAATTCTGCACTTGAAAGTACAGGTTAAATCCCATGACTTGCAAGTATTGCTTATCCATCTCCCACCAATGTCACTATTCAAAGGAAACCACCTCAGATCAGGTTGAAATTTAAAGAGAGGGAATGTTTGAGCACTCTCAAAATCTCTGAGGAGTCTGTTCTTCCTCCACTGGCTGGACAGTTCCAGAACGCAAGCTGCCAAAATCTTTGGCCACTGGGTAAACAAGTAGTTAAATAAATTAACATGTTTTAAAGAACTGACACAGGCTTTGTCTCTTTCTCCAAACCCTTGTGATCGTTACACAAATGCAGTTGCATCCCAGTACAAATGCACACATGGTACTTATAAACATCCCAAATACTTGCTTTTTCAATTAGACAATCTAATTTGTTATTTGGCCTCTAACTGGTTCTTTCCAGACTACTCTTATTTCAGCAGAGCAGGAAGAAGTCTAGCCAATTACTTCAATAAGCCCAGGATCAGGCCCTTTTATTTTCTTCCACAAAACAACATTGGAAAGGGGAAAGGATTAATATAAAACAATGAGCAGCTTAGGAATGGGAAATCCCAGCCTCACGGCCAAAGGATTAACCTGCTTTGTACTAATCTTATTTTAACAGATGGTAAAAATAATACTGCAGCTTGACCAATCTATTTCCATGGAAAAAGGAAACCAGTTTGAGCTTGTGAGATTACAGAGTTTGGGTAGTGAGACAAAACATGTGAACCATCCAGTTCTTGCTAGTGGTCTTCCTGGAAGACTCTTTCAAGCACAACCAAACAATTCCATCCACTATATAAATGTGTTTGGTTTGCCCACTTAAGAATGTTTTCAGTAAGACGCACATGTAAAATAAATACTGCTACAACTACTAGAAACACCAGAAGCGTGTCTTGGGCTGTAAGGAGAAGCAGATACTTTAGCAAGATCGGCTCTTGCAAAAACAGATGATGATGTGGTCAGGTCTCAACAGGCGCTTTCCACAGCAAGACAGCTTGGATTCTAAAGGAATTGGTCGGCAGAGTTCACTGAGCAAGACCAGAGATGAACAGTGCAACCCTTACCAGCCATTCCAATTAAAAAAAACCTAAACCAAAACCACAAATTCCAGTCTTTGTTGCAAAGAGCTTTAAAAGCTACTCCCTAATTATCTGTTGCATGAGCAGCTGCCTGAATGCAACCCGGGTTCTAAAGAGGTTCCCAATCTGCAAAAGCAACAGCTCAAATCCTACCTGTCCCTAGGATGCACCTTCCTGAATCCTTCCAAGGAATATTTTTACACTGAGACCTCTAACTTGATCTAAAGAATAAATAAAAACACGCTATTATTAGCTCTACCTTAATGTTGCAGTCTACTCTATCCATTCAACCTAGGCACTACCTTTACTTCCTGTGTCTTAACCTGTGCCTCAGATCTGCTATTTGTCTTGAAACAAAACACACATGGCTTTTTTGCAGCTACAACAAAGCTCCAAAAGCTAAGCTGCTTCTTCTCAAGGTGAGCAGAATCTGACCTATAATGACTAAGAGTAATACTCTGAGAAAATTCAAACATCTAAGTATTTTTCTTAAATATTCCATATGTGATACCTTGAAATATGTTGAAGAGTTCAGCTGTAT
Source organism: Podiceps cristatus (assembly GCA_000699545.1). Taxonomy (NCBI): domain Eukaryota; kingdom Metazoa; phylum Chordata; class Aves; order Podicipediformes; family Podicipedidae; genus Podiceps; species Podiceps cristatus. The sequence continues at coordinate 8,755 of KL278191.1, read as the reverse complement.
CTCATGAGCTTGCTTAGGTACTTTCCTGAGCCAAGTTCATAGTACAAGTAACCTTGATTATTCTCATTTAGTGGAAGCCATAAACCTTTAAATAATTCCACAAATGTGGGAAATAATTATGCTACCAGATAAACAGAACACAACATCTGTTCCCTCTAGGCATTAACTACTGCTGCTACAAAATAAACAGAACAGTAAAGAAAATGCTGTGCCAAAGCAAGTGTCAGCGGGACTACGTAGACCTCGTAATGTGCTTCCAATGTGTACAGCTCAGTTTATTCCTTCAGCGTAGACTGCTGAAGGTGGTCAAACAGGGCTAAACGACTATTTTGGAAGACTGACCTCTTAGAGCGAAGCGTCCAGTTTTAAAGCAAACGGTGCCTTTCCTCTCCACAAAACCCTTTGCAATTCTTCATTTATTTCTAACAACATCTTCTTGACGATTAAGGTACACTAACCTGGATAGTAAACTTTTTTGCCATCGGTCTTGTATACAACCATCGTAATGAATTCCCGATTGTGTGCAAAGTCATCCTATAAAAACACAAACCAAGCAGAGTTGTACACTTCTGTGGAATGTAACTAATGCTTAGGCAGAATCAAGCATGCATTTTAGCATCCCCTTCCGTCACCACATGGTATGATCTGGTATTTGCATTTGCTAAGATACCTGATCCAATTTTATAAAAAAATACCTGAAATAAACAGAGTACCATTAATTTTACCTGTAACAGTTCAGAGTTACTTCATTACCTTTATGGTGGAAAAGATAATCACCTGTACTTAATTTTTACTCTGTGTCTGTTTCAACAATCTTGTATAGAATTATGTGTACCTGCTGAATTTAAGATTTACACATACACATAGGTGTAAATATTTGAACATGAAAATAGAAGGAGTAATATACCTATAAGATAGAAAGCTACACGAAAAGACTTACAGAAGATGTTTTAGGATTCATAGGCAATGTAAGAAAAAGAAGGCAGCACCTTGTCAGTGATGTGCCTGCTAAGCAGGACCCAGACAGCAGCACCACCTTGGGGACACTGGACCTCTAGCTTGTACTGAGGATTATTAGCCAGGCTGTAGGCGTCCTTCACTGGGCCTTGCTTTGCATCCCAAGTACTGCAAGTAATACAGACACGTTACTCAGATATCGAATAAGACATTAATTTGTGCTTTGAAAACATATTCCAAATCCTACATATATACAGAGCTATCCATTATCAGTAACAAAGGTACTGAAAGCTCTTTTTCTGCAGGAATCTATGACAGTGGTTACACAATGCTTTAGTGTTACAAGCATTATCTTACAATTTTGTTTTATAAATGATTTTACAAGAAAAACTTCTAAATACAAACAGATTGTTTGGTATGGTGACTGCAACCACACAAAGCGCAGCAAAAACTGAGCCAAATATTGTAATGATTGCACACACTACAATTATTATTAAGGGAAAAACACCTATGCTTTTGTAACTGTAAGAATCTACATGCAAGCTATGGTGAGTTTCAAAAGCTTGCCAATTTTTTTTACTCTAGATTTTATTCAGGTTTTTTTTTTTTTTTTAAAAAGATGTGGATAAAACCACTCACAAGTCCTACTGACCCTCCCACACCTTTAAAACTGAACAGCATGTGTGGAAGGCTGCATTATCAACTAAGCTTCACGTTATCACCATCATTACTCCACTTCTTATGGCAATTGCCACTGTGCTAGGC
>JMFS01093137.1:0-37762 GCA_000699545.1 Podiceps cristatus | reverse complement strand
TTTTCTAAAATTTAGGGTCCTGACTATACTCTTTGTCTTTCCCATTTCCCTCAGGAGCGTGAGTTCCACCAGCACGTGGTCACCGCAGCCCAGGCTGCCTCCAACCTTGACGTTTCCGACGATCTCACTTGCATTGGTGACCACCAGGTCCAGTATCGCCTCCCCCTGGGTAGGGGTGTCTATTACCTGGCTTAGGAAGTTGTCCTCAATGCATTCGAGAAACCTGCTGGATTGCCTACAGCTTGCCGTGTTGGTTTTCCAGCTGTTACAGGGTTTCTGCATTCCCTGATGTTTTTCAGAGAAGACAAGGCTTCTGCTGTGAGTCAGAAACATGTAGACAGCTCATATATTTTTCATTTCAGTTCTGTAAAGACATGGGATGATCATATGTATAAAATTACTCCAAGACTAGCTCTAAATTTGTGAAGTGCTTTGGGGTTCTTTTGAATGAAAAGCATTATAATTTGTAAATGCAAAACAGTGATACGTAGGTGGTTGTGTGATATGGTAAACCCAGGAAATGTCATCTGAAAGCAGCTAATAGCAGAGGGTTGTACCTGGAAAGCTTTCTGCTACAGATTTTACTCATTTCCAGTTTCTCCCAGTTCTCCATAGCTGAGGAAAATATCTCTGCTGAATTTAGTGAGGCTGGATAGAAGGTGTATGGCTATGTTTAAGATGGCAGTGTAACAAATACATAACTTATGAGGTATTCTGTAATGAAAAAAAAATTCACTTGAAGTATCACAAGTCTAAAATTGGTTCTGCTAGTGTTTTGTATATTTCATATAATACACATGCATCTGTTTACATCATCATAGAATCATAGAACAGTTTGGATTGGAAGGGACCTTAAAGATCATCTAGTGCCAACCCCCCTGCCATGGGCAGGGACACCTTCCACCAGACCAGGTTGCTCAGGGCCCCGTCCAACCTGGCCTTGAACACTGCCAGGGATGGGGCAGCCACAGCTTCTCTGGGCGACCTGTTCCAGTGCCTCACCACCCTCATCATGAAGAATTTCTCCCTTATATCTAATTTACATCTCTCCTTTTTCAGTTTAAAGCCATTACCCCTTGTCCTATCACTACACACCCTTGTCAAAAGTCCCTCTCCAGCTTTCTTGTAGGCCCCTTTTAAGAACTGGAAGGCTGCTAGAAGGTTTCCCCGCATCCTTCTGTTCTCCAGGCTGAACAGTCCCAGCTCTCTCAGCCGGTCCTCACAGGAGAGGTGCTCCAGCCCTCAGATCATTTTTGTGGCCTCCTCTGGACTTGTTCCAGCAGGCCCATGTCCTCCTTTCTTATCCACCAAGTGCTCCATCCATCAAAAATCTATCTCTCTCCAATTTAGAGACAAGAATGTTGTGCAGGACAGTGTCAAATGCTTTGCACAAGTCTGGAGAGATAATGTGAGTTGCTCTTCCATTATCCACCAGTGCTATAACCCTGTATTAGAAGTCCGTCAAACTTGTCAGGCATGATTTGCTCTTAGTGAAGCCATGTTATCTGTCACCAATCACCTCCTTATTTTCCACATGCCTTAGCATAGTTTCCAGGAGAATCTGCTCCATGACCTTGCTGAGCACAGAGGTGACACTGGCTGGCTACATGTAGTTCCCTGGGCCTTCCTTTTTTTCCCTTTGGAAAAATGGAGTTATGGTCCCCCTTTTCATTCAGCGGAAACATCACCGGACTGCCATGACTTTTCAAATATGATGGATAGTGGCTTAGCAACTTCATCTGCCACTTCCTTCTGGACCCACGGATGCATCTTATGAGGTCCCATGGACTTGTGCACCTTCAGGTTCCTTAGATGGTCTTAGACATTATAATGTCCTCAGTTGCATTTATAATTGAGCAAATAAAAAAGCAATTATCCACTAATGTTTTAAAGAAAAATACCCTTAACTAGTTCATCATGCTCCATCAAAGACAAGTGGATAATAAGGAAAGACGTTTATAGAGTTTTATGTTTTATAATAATAAAAATGATAAGCTGAAAACAAGTGCCATCCTACTATTTGCATTATAAAACACTCAAAACCTGATTTCTTTTTGATGGTTGTATGCTACGTTCGTTTCTTGGGACTGGAAAATAGATCCAGATAAAGCCCCACTTCTCAAAAGGTGGAAGAAAAGCTGAAGTCAGAGTTTAGGTCTCATTTTCATTACAAGTTTGTAAGTCAGAAAATGGACTGTGTAACAGGTCATTCTATTGGGAATCTAGTCTTCAGTAGCTGCTGTCAGTGTTATGGAAATGATAATGTAAAACTTGAACAATTTGAATTCTACTGCATGTGTTTGAAATATTTATAAAATAATGGTATGGTAACTAGGCTGGTTTTGATATGGGCTGTGTAGTTCTTCCATCTGTTGCAGTGCCATACTTTGTCTTGCATTTTAGATGTGATCTTTCACTTTTCTTTACTCGCTGGACAGAGGGAGGGAAGGGACTGCTTCCTTTCTATTCAGTTGGATAGCAAAAGAAATTTTCCAAGACATCCTTACAATTCCAAACAAACAATGGCAGAAATTCCCCTTATTACTTGATCTCTATGAATAGTGACATTACTTTGATGACTATAAGGCTAAATAAAATGAGTTTTTTTCCTATGACCTAATGACATTTTTCTGTTATATAATCACAAGATATTACAGTAATTAGAATCTGCTGACAATTGTGTACAACGTAATTTTATATAACACTTTTCTAAACAGACTGTTTCTTTCACAGTCACAAATTATTCATACAAATTTGCTGTATGTCACTTCCAGGTTACATCTGTTTATATACATTTGCCTATTTTGTTAGAGTTTTATATAAAAGCTTTTAATGTCCACACAGACTTTTAGAATATCTAATTACATTCTCAAAAAAAAATGAGAGAAAGGGGACTTATTGAAAAGAAAATATTGGAAGTAATGGAAGCTTATTTTTCAGGCATTAGTGGTCTCCAAGTATTCTTGGCAAGACATTTGTTCTCTCTTAAGGTCCAGTGCTAATGTACAAAAGCTCAGAAGCTCAGACATGTAACTTCTCTTCTCACAGTGGTATATCATAATGATTCGCAACGTTACTGATCCAAGGACCCTCTGAATATGGGTCGCTGGGAAATACGCTCACCTAAGATCAACTTTTCACATGTTTCATTTTCCCTGACAGTTTTCCCTAAATCTTCAGTAATACATGAGTGCTAATTTCAAACTAACCTTAGTTTGTTTTCAGTGATTAGAGTTTGTGGTTTGGGGGTGGTTTTTGTGGATTTTGTTTTTTAAATAGGATTACTAAGTTATTTCTTTTGTGAAAAACCTGTACAGCTGTAGAGAAGAGTAAGCTATGTTTGGGATTTTGCAGCCTTGATCCATCTTATTTAGGCACAAGGCAAAAGAATAGTATCAGGCAGAGAGATGCGTCTCAAAAGGCTCCGTGATTTGAAATCTGATGCTTCCTGCAGGGAGCTTTGTCATCTCCCTGCTCGCCCACCCGTTTCCTTCTTCTGCTCACACATGGAGTCATGACCACATCCAACAGAGTTTGGTTTAGTGGTCAGGTAGTGTTGGCACAGTTTCGAGTGGGGCCTCACTGTGTGAAGGAACCTACCGTCTGATTTTTGCTGCTAAGCCAGCCCTGCTTTTTCTCCTCTCACTGGTGTTATCAAAGATGGCTCAGTCCAAGTTACGGCTTTGATTGAGCCACAAGACCTGCTTTCCTTCAGGTATAAATGGGAGAGAAAAGGGCTGGAACTGGTGCTCACATAATCTCTCCCTAGGAGACTCAGAAGACAAAGTGACAAATGTGGCTTCTGTGTAATGACTTGCAGGACAAGCCTCCGCAGAGGCCCATTTGAAGATGGCATAACTTAGAGCAACCCTATTATTGTTGCAAGCTGTGTCTGTGGCTGAGATCCAAGCTGAGAGTCAGCTAAAGTAGATGAAAGCAACCCGCGCTGTTTCCTCTATGCCTCTTGCACTAATGAACTCTATTATCTTTATGAAATTGTTTCTCACCTACAGCGTGCGAATGCGGTAATAGTTTGGTCCTTTTAGCTCTTGCATATTCTTTAGTATGCTGTTCCCAGGCCAATTCAAAATCACCACAGCATAAAAAGATTGTTCTTAACAGTGCTTTTATGCTGTTGATTTGAAATACTTCGAAAACCATTAGATTGTTCCAGGCTTACCGGGACATTTCCATAAAAATAAGCTGCATGCCAAAGAATCTGAGATTCATATATTACAGGATATGGTCTTCTCACACCCTCCGCCTACTCATTTGGAAGTGTCTCATGGTTTTCCTGCATCATTTGACACATCTGTAATCATTTAATTGTTCTAGCCTTTCAGACTGTGAAACAATTGCTTACAGGACTCATTAAAAGAAAATATCACAAAAAATTCCCATGCGTTGTACCTCCTTCCCAGTAATATAAGCCTTGGAAACTTGCAGGGTATCCAAAAATTTTTTTTTTTTTTTTTTTTTTTAAACGGGACATTTTGACCTGTGTTAGAGTAGGCAGCCAGCAAGCAGTATGAGTATTTAGACAATATTTCTATATGTCTAAACAAGTCATGAGTGGAGTAGATAGGAATATGTTAGACATTGCATGGGATTTTTTTAATTGTTATTTGTTTATTCCAGTTTTGGCCCTGGCTCAGAAAGGTACTTAACTGCTTTTTTATGTCAGCCTTTAACTGGAAAAGCCTTAAGTCCTGTTGAAATGAGTGGAAACTAAACATATGCTCAGAGGTAAGCATTAGCTTGAAATGTTTTGCTGACTGGGATACTCTCTCACACTAGTCTTTGGAAGTTGACCTGGCAAGAGATGTTATTGGAGCGCATCTGTTTATCTCAATTATTATTGTGTCATACAGAACAAAACACATTGCCAAATGCTTGAAATTCCACCATTCCTTATTTCACTCCTTAGCAGAGAGGAGAACTCCCTGCATCTCCGGCTGAGATACCAAACATCTGGCAGATCTCTAAATTCCCATCTGACTCAAGGTCATAGAACAAGACACTTGATATTGACGCTGAACTAGGGTTCTGCAATGTAATGGATGTATCTAGTTACAAATGTTTAAAAATGATTGCAAAAAAAAAGATGTTTAACACTTTCTGTTGAAACGTGCATTATTGTAGACACAAATGTGGCTCGTAGGCCGATGGGAGCCTATGTGAAGGACGTCACAAGGAATATGTAAAAATGCTGCTTAGGTTTTGAGGGAAGGATCGCATCTGAATCAATCCAGAACTGAATTACCCACTGACAAATTTTGATCGTGAGAATCTCTTGGATGGAATTTGGTTGAGAGGCTGAAAGTGACAGGCAGATCAGCTGCCTTAACGTGAAAATGGCTTAGTAATAGGAAAAGAGAAATTAAACATTCTTTGCTTTCTGCCTTCTTTCTAGGTGGCTTGTTTAAGACACCTATTCCGTCTGAGATGAAATGTTTTATTTTCTCTGAGGTAATGTTTTGGAAAGACTTGAAAAGGTTTACCACATCCATAAATGTAGTTTACACTGACTTTATAACAGGGTACATAACAGCAGAATCTATCATATGGTACCTGAAGGAGTGCTAGATGTAAAGGTGTTTTAACTTAGTAAGTAGGTCCAAGTGTCAAGCTTCTGCAACAATGGATTTTACCATGTTTAAAACAGATGTAAAATGTATTGTGCTGCTTCTCAGAGTACCAGGTGTCACTCTTTATTCCAGTCTGTCCATATTTTTATGCCACATTCATCTTTACGTTTGACTGCCTGGAGACTTGTGTCTCCTCCAGTTCAGCTTCTCAGGCACACAGGTGTAGTAGTGATGAGTAGAGATGAGCTTTTGTTAAAGCTTAGGCTCTTGGACTTTGAGATCACTTGCAGAGATATAGGAAGCTCTCTGCCTTGGGAGCTGAGCATTTCAAATGCTGGCCCTGGTGCTCAGAAATAACGGCCTTCCCCTCAAAGCAGCAGGGCCAGGTGGGGTACGTTCTGGGTCAGATGCTGTGAGATCCCATGAGAGCCAAGAGGTGTCTTTCTGTTTTTTCCTTTTCCGTACCTAATCACTTCTTCCTTATTTCTACCATGATTTTTTCCTCCTCTGACCCCAGGACCATATGCTGGATTTGGCAAACACCTCATCAGCTTTAAGTGAAACATGCTAGGTTCCACACGTGATCATTTCCAAGGTGACTTCATTTCATCAGAAAATTACTGACTTTCTCTGGATCCAACCCTTGCCCTAATGAGTGGGAAACATGACAACCCGTAGCAGTTTTGTTGGGACACCCCATTTCCAAAGATGTTTAGCAAGTCTGCATTACCTGGGAAGAAACAAGGAAAATTATAATTCAGCAAACACAGGAATAAGGTTGCAAAATCCCTTCCCAGAGGTTAGTGGTGTTTAATAACACAGGTGCCTCTCTTTGCACCTACTGTTACATTCTATGCCTTACAAACTGTACCTCAGTATTTCACTATTTTCATTATTAAGCAATGAAATTGCAATCTGGAGTTCAGACTGCACAGAGGAATAGTATGTACAGCACAGATTTTCTCGTACTTCCCATCTCAGCTGGTTTTCCAGCAAAAGGGTGATGTAAGCACTCTGAGGAGCAGTTTGATTATATCTTTGGTTATATTCAGAAAACAGATATTTTTATAGGTTTTCTCTCATATCAATTTATTTTTTATTGGTGTATTAGAACAGAGACAGCATTAAACAGGCTGTTTGTAACTTCAAACCGATCATGGACTTTTGTGAATCATAATAGATTTAAGAATACCTATGTGTGTGTGTATGTCACTGTACAACCAACACAGAAGTATGTGTGTGTGTTTGTAATCTAACAGAAAAGTTTGAGAAGAATATGAAAACTAGTGGACAGCTACATATGTGTTAATTAATAACTGTTTTTTTAGATTAAGCACCAGTTTCATATTCTCTTCCAGTAGTGATTGAATTGAATTGAGTGTATCTAAACCACCACAGGTTAGCAAAATCCAGTGGACTAGACTGGGCATCTTTTGCAAAGAGAATCCCAGCTGTAAGTGTGTTACAGCAAGTCATTTTCCTGGGGCCTGACACACAATGTGTTTCTGTGCAGCAAATTTAACAGAAGATATGCAATTCACAGCATCCTTTTTTTTTTTTTTTTTTTTTTTCCCCTCTTTTTTGGAAAGAGAATGTCATTAGCTTCATCTTTATTCCACCCTCATTCCATCAGGCCCAAACTCTGAGTTGGATAACTCCCAATAGGATCAGGACACATATGGTCAAAACATATCACTTAAGTAATGCTTCTGAATCAGCACACATATTTGCAAAATATATTTTTAGTCTTAAATTTCTTTGTGAGATCAATTTGTTGCTCAGCTTACATTTCTTTATGAATAAATATGTATGCATATGTATACATGTATATGTGCATATACGTGCAAGTAAGCCCATTTTCTCTCTCCTACCAGACCTCCAGAAGGTGGTGCTTCCAGCTCTGTGTATGTGAGCTGCAGAGAGACATTTACTTTTTGTATATGCAGTGACAGGAAGTGGGATGAACCAGCTCACATCTGTTAGCCATTAAACAGTGAAATAACAACAACAACAATAATAAAATATTATTTTAGCCAGGCCGACAAGAACAGACTTCAGACATAGAAAGCTGAAGGTGAGTCAAAAGAGGGCCCACATCCAGCTGATTTCTTCAAAGGCAAAATGCTATGTACTCTTTCCTGGTTTTCAGTTCTGCAAATACCGCCTTCTTGGATCATCATAACATGCCATCAGAATGAGTGGGTCTGAGGATTTCCTGTAGAAAACTATAGCAGCATTCATTCCTGCAGCCGTGTTCCGAGAGGAACAAGCACAGGCCTCGGAAATTTTGGGATCCAGAAAAGCAAGGCTTTTCTTGTGCTTCTTCCCACTCACTTTCTACATTTCAGTTTGCTGATTATTTTCCCCAGGAAACTTCTGAACAATTGTAAAGTGGATTAATTAGAAATACATGGCGTTTTTTAATAGATAGTACCTGAGCAATTATCAAGGGTTGGGGAGGGGGGTTTTAATGCATCGCTAGAGAGAACCAGAGGACTGACTAACTTTCACTAAAAACTGATCAAGTCAACGAGAGCAAAAGAGGTTTCACAAGATCATGCCTCAGGACATTGCTTTGAGTGATAAAACAATCTATTATTAAATTTAAAGGGAGAGATTGCTCTTTTGCTGATATGTATGATAGTTGTTACCAGATAGCAGCTGCCATTGCGGAAAAGTCTGGCAAGCTGAAGGAACATCATGATTAATGGGAGAACTGGTATTCACAGTAAATGGCTGGCTGCCAATGGACTGCAAAAGTAAATAGCATCAATTAAGTCAGCATAGCTAATTTTGTCCTGAGCTAGTAATTGCCCTCTATGCACAATGACCTCTTTATTAAAATAATAGAATACTGTAGAAACTATAAGCATACAACTGTTGAGTATTATTAAAGCTATTTCTTGATGATTTAGTAGAAGAAAAGATACGCACTGACTTTTGGTCACTTTGGCAGAGAACTGTTCCTACTTGAGTTCTCTGTTTTTACTGTTTCTGTTTCATCAATCTGTTTGTGCATAAATAAAAAAGGCAAGCACTTGGTGGAGCATTTTACAAACATAGATGTCCAAATATTTGGTACAAGTTTGGATCTTAGTTTTAAGCTGCTTGTTTGTTTCATTTTTCAAAGTCACAGTGTGTTTCTCAAGTCTGAAGTTGGGGATCATGTGGCGATGATTCAGTGATCGTGTGTTGTTGGTCATGCCTCACTGAGAGGACATCACCGAGCTTGGCCTCTCGAGCCGGGTGTTCATGTCCCCGTGTTCAGAGGGACAGGACAAAGGGTGTCCAGGACAAACTGTTCCAGGCTTTGAGGACCTGTTGATGCAAGCAGGGTGGCAGGAAAGAGCCTTTACCAACCTTTGCTATTGCAGCAGATATCGCAGGGCTCAGTGACTCAAAGGCCCCTGTATGGCGGGTTGCGCTCACTCCCACTTGCCAGGGAATGGTAGGGAAATGGGTATGTGTGGCCTTCGCTGCTGAGCTCAGATATAACGTGCTGTTGGCTGTTCCCTGAGGGATAGGAAAATGACCCCACTGACAACTCGCCATCTTCTCCAGGTGAGAAAGGAGTGGTCTCTGCACGTTTAGTGCCGGATCATAACCACGCAGACATGTACATTCTGTGTTTTAACTGTCTCACAGAGAAAGTCAACAAATTATCTGAATCCTGGCCAGACTTCAAAAGTTCAGAGGTTTGGTTCAGAAAGAGCTGCAGTCACTGATCCAAAGTTTATAAAAGCTCTCCAGCTTTTCTGAGACTGTAAAACTGGGCTGGAGCACCATTTTTCCTGTAGCTTTCAGCACTTCTGTTTCCCATCCTAGCTGGACAGTGGAATTGAAAAAACACTTCTTCAGAAATTCCAAGAGCTTAAGAACATTTGGTCCCAGTCTGGTTCTAAAAATGAGTAAAGATCTGGGAAGCTGTCTGGTGGGCTCATATCTAACCTCCACCTAGTCTGCCCCGTTTTGCCTGCAGCTCCCTTCAGCCTGAGTGGTACTTTTGTAGCTGGAGTCTGGTGTGACACTCAGCATGCACCCCAACAAGCCGGCTTGTCATCTTTTCCCAGCTGTGGGAGAGGTTCTTGTTGGTATTAAAGCTCTTGATTCAGAAGCAGATGCTGTTTATTCTTTGATAGCACTGTATTCTGGTGAAGAAAGAGCCCAGCAGTTTGACAGCTGCAATATTGCAATGTCAACAGGGAGTCTTAAACTTCAGAATGGGAGAAAGCATACTCCTAATGCCTTGGTGTATCAGATAGGAAAATGCTGGTTATAATATCACATGACCAAGGAATGGGCTAATCAAGTCACGGGAAGAAAATAAATTTCAGCTCCTGCTGTTAACTCGTTCACAACGCTGCTTTGGGATTATGCTGTAAGGACTTGCTAGTCATCCTTTTTTCCTTCTACCTGGAACATGCTTGAGTTTGTTTTCCAGAGAATAGTTACAAAACTGCTGGACCACTGCAACAAGTGGGTCAGACACCAGCATACTTTGTGCGTGCTGGCAATGACTACGATAGGGGCAGCAGCCGAGGCCCTATTGCTTCAGCTGAAAGAGAATTTGGCAGCTTTGAAAATGTCATTTCCATTTTATCAGGCTAAACAAATACATCTTCAGTCATTCTTACCTAAATCTAGGGCCTTTTAAATATTTTTTAGCTTATTGGGAAAAATAGACTTTTCTTCAAGTCCTGGGTAGTAAGGATTAGTATTTGTATACTATACTGGCAGTTTCTTCTGTTAGTAAAAGAGAACTAGCTAGCACATCCTCATAAGAAATTTCAGGTATGCAGAGGTAGGCAGGCTTTTACAGAGAACCCCTTAAGCCACTGATTCCAGTTCTGCCCTTCAAATCTAAAAACAACTGAATTGCAGAGGTATTTGCATTGAGAGAGTGAATTGTTAAGCCAATTACAAAGATAGGAAAAATGTTAATTTTCAGTTCTGGCTCTGGACCCAAATATTAAGCAGTTCAGAAGGTTTTGGATCTGAGACTCTGGTATGAGTCCATGCCTGTTACCACGTACAGTAAGAAACTTCCTGCAAATTATGCTTCTGCCTTCACTGAGGAACAGACACCATGCGGGGCTTCCTGGATCCTTCTGCAGGAACAGGCTGCAGCTGTGTGCAGCCTCCGACTCCCCCAGGGACTCCACGTTGTATATTCTGTATGAATATCTCTGAGAGATATTTATTCTCACTGAGACAGAAGCCTTCCTGTCATTTCCCAAGGGATTGAGTGCTGCCTAAATATTATAGTTGATTCCCCACAGACCTTGGAAAAATACCTTAAAACTTTATCTGCAGCTTCGAACCACTTGGTGTGTTTCTTTTCGTCCCAGGAAGAATTTTCTAATAAGTTTTCTTAACCATATTTGAAGTCCAGGATAGTCAGGTTTATACCACTGTAATGGTACTTTCATAGTTTCTACCAGAATTTTCCTTTATCCATCCTTAAATAACTACAGTAATAAGCTACAAGAAATCTAAGCATAATTCATATCTGTGTAGTACTTAGAACTTTTTAAGTTAAAGGGAGTGTATGAAGGCAGAGTTCACTTAATTGGATACTTAATTTCCTTGGGATGGACACAAAATCAGGTTAGGCAATGAACTGTGAACGGCAGTTGCTGCTTACTCTTCAAAAAACCTGCACTGGGCTTAGCAGAGAAAAATTTGTGGAGTGAAGCTGGATTTCACATTAAGTTAAATAAATATGATATTTTAAGCTTTATTTTGTATTAATAAAGAAATTTAAAAATTAGTAGCTGGTTAATAAAAGTAATTTAAAATTTTACCCCCTCATCGCCAAGATATTTTTAACAATTAAATGTTATTTGCACTCTGGAAGTAGGAGACATTGGGATTAATATTGTGTTTGGACTTATAATGGCCTCTTATAGAGATGAATTTGATCCTTATTGAATATAATTTTGCCTCTCTCACTTTTATTCCATACTGCGTTTTACTCTGTTTCAACTTTCTCATATGCTTGGTATAAAAAAGTTAGTGCAGTAGGCAGGGCTGAGAGATTCAGCAAGATTTCCCATGAAAAATATTATACATATGCACTACATGTGCAAGACCACATTAAAAGGACATTATTAAGGTTTTTGAGGCAAGTAATTATGAAAGTGAAGTTTGAGACTGCGTGTACAATTTCACTTTGGGTCATGCATTTGTATTTTAAGCATATAGTTTGTTTTTAAGCCACAAGTCTCCTGCATCTTTCAGCACACAAGGTAGGTCTGCTCTTAGGGTGCACTGGAGCCGTGAAGTCAAGAAGGCTAGTGCCTTTGGACGTGGATTCAAAGGTCGTGTTATCATCTGCATCAAGTGAGGCAGAGGACAACTCTGGTCTCTGCCCATCTCTCCTCCAGAATTTCCGTGAGATAACACTAAGCAAGTCACTAAAACCAGACTTTATAAAACATGACTGGGAATTTTGCATTTCTTGGTTCTGGATGCCATGTTCAGAGGTGCAGTAGAGGGCAATAGGACCTGGACTTTGGGCATATAATATTGCAAAAACTTAAGTCCCAGGTGTCACAAGTAAAAAAAATGAAATTGCTACCATTATTTCAGCTGCAAAATGGGAAACTATACTGTGAAGTTAATTAATACATATGAAACACTCAGATACTATTGTATTGAATATGACCCGAAAAGTCTTGAGGAAATTACTAAAGCTATCTTGAGAACAGCTTTTGTATAAAGTGTATCCTGTAAAGGCCATGATCACACACTGTAGAGTAAGTCAAAACAGCCAACTGAACACTGTTTTTTTATGAGCACTTTTCATTTCTATTCACAAAATAAGATGAGGAGCCACTCAAAAAAAACAACAAAAAAACCCCCCAAAAAACCAAACCCAAAAAAAGCCCCAACAAACCCCAACCCTGAATGTGTAATCATCATATTATATATTCACAGGGGGACCAAAGTAAGGTCAAGTATATTGTCATTTCTGACTTTCTGAGTGTTTGACTTGGCAACTTTAACACTTTTTATGTGTCACACATGTACTGGGAGAAAAGTGCTATAAGTTTGTGGTCAGGTCTTTTTTTTTTTTTTTTTTTTGGTATTATTCTTACTTCTCAATGTCATGAAATAGCTTAGCACAGCCCAGTTTCACCTCACCTTTAAAAGAAATACAGAATTTTAGATGTGGGTTTGTACTTAGCAAAGAATGTAAATTTGACATAGAAAAACATTAATTCTTTTCAGAGAAAGTTTGGTGCTAGCAGCTTTGAGAAATATCCTTTTTTTTCTCATAAGAAGCTCAGTAAAAATGAGCTACGTTTGGAAGTACAGCTGACCTCCTCCAGTGAAGATACCAGCACTGTTTCTTTAACTTTTAAAACAAGGTTGGGCAGTCAGTCTGGAGGGAATGGGAGCAGGGGGAGACCAAGGGAAAAGCTCCTCTTAGCAAAGCGGAGGGTGAGAAACAGACCACCTCTACGGGAAGTGCTGTTTTCCTCATACCAGCAATGTTTCTTGCTCCGCGTTGAAAGATAATGTTTCTTCCTTGAATCTTTGACCGTTGTCATATGCTGCTGCCAAGGGAGCAGGAAGGAGGAACTACAGCAAAGAAAAAAAAAAAAAAAGAGAGAGACCCGTCCATGGGAAGGGGATAACAACTTTAACAGAGCTCGGAGCAGAAACCCACACGCATCCCCATGCACATATTGCCCTGAAACAACAAGGCGCAGCCGCAGCCACGCACAGTATCCTGCTGGGCCTCCAGCCAGAGCTTCTGTCCCCCTCAGAAAGGACAGAGGTCTGCAAACTGCCACTTAGTTATCCAAATTACTTGCTTTTCCTCATAAACCAACACCATTGTTCTCTTCTACAGGATCTTACGCTGAGTTGCCAAGTAAGGGGGTGTCTACCGAGGTTAAATAAAGGCAATGTTGTTACAGAAGTATTTAGACTCTACTCAAAATGACCAAGGTGGCAGGGGCTCTGGATTTTAGTTATCATCTTGTAGTTTCTTTCTCCTCGGGAAGTTGATTTCACACAAGAAACTTGCAGGATCAGGTCATTGTTCACACAGACCTATAGCCTTTTTTTTTTTTTTTTTTTTGGGGGGGGGCGGGGAGAAAAGGTGATAGGAAGAAGTTAACTTGGCACGGTTTTACCCAGCCAAGGTGAGGTGTAGTACTGTTTCAGATATGCCCCACACTAGGTGAGCAGGTGGGTCCCCAGCTTTCCCAAAGGGAAAACACACTTCCAAAGCTGTTAGCCATATTTACTTCAGACCAAAGTGCTGGTTATCAGGGTCTGTGAGGAACAACAAGAGGATTGACAGAGACTAGAAAGTAATTTTCCTCATTCTCCAATGGACATTTTATGAACTTTGTTGATTTTTTGTGGCTTTATCTGTTCCTTTTCTTCTTCATATATTTAACATCGTAGTTTGGAAATGAGGAATAATAGATCTAGGGTGTTTTCCACCGCTTTGAGGGAGATGCTAACAGGAGTATACCAGAAAGATGGAGAAATGTGTGCCTCTGCATTTCTTCTAGCTGTTGTATCTCTATGTACTGTCATGCAAGCAACCAATATATATTACAGTGTTGTATTGGGAGTGACTGCATGAAACTGCTCCACATTGTTCATAAACTTTTCTTAGCTTGAAAAAACCCCCTTCAGACTTTGAAGAAATGCTCCTCTATTGTGAGTTTAGGGTGATACAGTTTATTTTAGGAGAGTTGAAGCAAGCTCATTTTGTTCGATCTTTTTTATGGACTCTAAATAAAAGAAATGAAGTGGTAGAGATGCAGTGTTGGTGTCTTTGTTGAACTCTCTGGCTGAGGGGGTTCCCAAAAGGTTGTTTGACCATCTCTGTTCAACTGTTCAAAGTAAAAAAATGTCAAAACTTACTGTTGCCAAATTCTTCTCTACTAGAAAGCTAAACTAGGGAAATAAAACCTGCTCCTGGCCAGCATAGGCTTGATCCAGTAAGAAACTAAGGCTTATAGATAATGGATGCTATGTCTGTGTGAGACGTCCAAATACCGTACCAAAACAGATTACAGTTGACAACAGGCTGACCCTGGTGACAGCAAGCAGGTAAATGTTTCAGAGTCTTCGTACTTATTTGCTGTGATTTCATCACCCTGGTAACACTAAGACCATGTTTCTGTGTAGCCATTTCTAGTACATACTCCATCCATTCATCACCTCCATTTACCTGTTCTGGCTGCTTCGGGCACCAGGTTTATTTTTGGTGGTTGTTTAAGCTGATGAAGCATATAACCTTGGATCAACAGCGTGTTTCAGATTTGTCTCTCAATAATGCCTGTTTTTCTTGACTAGGAAAGCCTGGTGTAAACACTACACATACTAGTAGTGAAATGCAGTGCAGATTGCCTCTTCAACAGCTCACACAGTCTATTATGTTACAGAAAAAATAAATATATTGGGCAGACAACAAAATTGCTTATAGTAATGCATGGGAGTTTACAAACTAACTAAAGAGCTTTGATTCTTGTGTCTTCTAGTTGCACTAAATACCAAAAGATAATATCACTGCATAGCATAAATGAAAACATTGAAGGCAACTCATTTGTTTGTTTATTACTGTTTTGTTTAAAGTTATGGATACACATGTTCCACTCTGGATGCTTATAGAGTTGCATAAATATGGTTTTGCCTGGGTAGGTTTCTTTTTTATTTTTTTGGAGCCACAAATTATAATGTTTATCATGCTGATGAAGCAATGGTTGGGGGACAAATATGACATTAAAAATAGACTTGGATTTCCCAATCATCTGAAGTGCTGGCTTGCAAGCCCATGCAGCAATGTTGATTTGTGGGTAGTTAATTTTCTTGGCCATTGTTTTTCTTCTGTGTGATGCTGTGAGGTTATTTCTAGGCAAAATGAAATATACAGTTATACATAGTAAGAGAATTGTATAGTAGAAAATGTTCTTGGCACACACATACTACTCAGAATGAGTACATAACGTGCGCTTGAATGGACTAGCTGTTTTTTGTTTGTTTTTCCGTTGGCAAGCCAAGAAATAAAACACAATCCAGTTTGAACTTAATTTTTCCTTTTTTTTTTTTTTTTTTAAGATTAAGATACAAAATCTTATTTTCCTTTGGACCCATTTCCAGGACTCTGGACCAAAAGCTTACTTAAGTGATATTTCCATCACTCTACAGATGTTACTTATTCAATTTTCAATCCAGTTGAAAAATCTTAAAAGATCCAGATATTTGGGAAAACAAAAAATGATTTCCTTATGGCAGTATTGAGTTCAGGTTTTGATCCTGATATAAATATAGAGGCAAAATTCACCAGGGGACAGAGGCCAGCAGAAAGCTGTGCACAAACACTATGTTTTGCAATATTTGCGTGCGGGAATAGCTCAGTACCTGCTTCGTCGTTTCAGGCTCGCATTACCTGGAGCCAAGACAGTATGTGGTTAGACAGAGCAGAGAGCATACGCTGGGGTTGGACTCGATGCCTGAGGGCTGGATTCGAGGCTAATTGAAATAGAAAGGAGGTTTTCCTTTTATTTCATTGGTCTTTGGACCAGCCTCAGATTATCTGGCCCTAATTCATTTGCTGAACGGGGACAGAGTCTGTGGATGCTGTTCCAGTATGTGAACCAGAGCTGCTGATTCAGAAGTGCTACAACTTACTCCCGGGTTGTTTTTCTTTGGGAAATCAGTTTATTTGAACTTCCAAGGGGTGAAACTAATTTCATGCATAGCAAGTAAAAGACAGAATTAAAGCATTGCTGGTACAACAAAACTTATTTTGCAGGGCTTTTTAAACATTCTCGAGCTAAAGAGAAGTTGTGGCACAGTGTCCTGTACTATGAGATCATTTCCCATCATTCTGGGAATTTATTCTCTTATTATTCTGCCTTGAAATGGAAATAGTGGGAGGTGGATACAAGCAGGATTTGGTCTGATTTCTAGGTACAAAAAAGTCACTTCTTGGAAGAGGTGACATAATTTCTTTATAAAAAAGAAGAGAATAGTTAAAAAATTCAAGTGACCTGAGCAATTTGTATGTTTAACACCTTATGTCTTCTTACCTTTTTATCCTCATTTACATATGTAACAGAATGGACATCCTCTTTTACCTTGGAATTTTGCATTTATTTTTCCATCTAGACCATTTAAAAAAAAATCAGTTTGTGTAACTGTCTTCCTCTTTCTGTCAGGTACAAAGTGTCTTTGGTACAGATGGGGATGGACTCAGACTAGGCTCAGAACTCTCTATCTTTTGGATTTATGCCCTAGACTGGGAAAAAAATGGTTAATAAGTTGCAGAAAACAGATTGGGTTTGCTCCTGTGACACAACAGTTAGGGATTTTTGTCTGCCATTGCTAAGGATATCAAATGTTCCTAGAAACAGCAGTTAAGCAAACAGGTAAAAAAGGGGATTAAAAGAAAAGAAGCAGCAAGTTGAAAAAGGTCAGCAATCCAGAGTGGACACCTAAAGAAAAAAGTCACTGCGTTCACATGTATTCTTTGTAGAAGGCAAGACGTGGAAAATCATCAGGTTTTTAACCAGACTGTGCTAGTAATTTTGTAATTCCAGGGTTCTTTTCCTCCTCCCTCCCATCCCCAGCAGTGCTTCAAAATTAGCTGTAATTTTCATGGTTCAGTTATTAGAGTATGAAATGCATAATGTTTGGCGGGTAGCAACAACGAACCCTGAAATTAAGCATTTAGCACTGAAATGTCTATATTATCCTGGATAAATATGCCTATATTTTTGTTGGATGGATTCAAGAGAGTTAAACAGGCTGGGAAAACCTGAAGTCTCCTAAAACTAACTAGGTGAGGGGAACGGAAAGCAGTTATTTGACTCAAGTGGTGGTTGGGGAGTGGGGAGAGCAACAAGGGGAAAACTGAGCAAGACACTTGAGAGATTCCGTAATAGGGTTGGAGAACAGGATAAATATCAGAGGGTTAAGAGACAGAACTGCTTATTCTCTCTGTCTTTACCCTCCTCGTTCCTTACCTTTGTGCTGCATTATCTTGCCTTCATACTTTATGGACATACTTCGCTTTTTTTCCTCTTTTCCTTTTCTCGCTATCACACCTGACCCACTGTATGTATTCTATTTCTGTACATCTTAGAGGAGCTTTTGGACCCAGATAAAACCTGAATATCACTCTATACATTACAGCAGAGGACTTCAACTTGTGCTGAAGGCTATAACTATTCAGAGAAGCACTTGTTTCAAATTTCAGGTGTGCACTTAGGTCCCACATGGACCTCTAAGGTATTTACTGCCGGACAAGCATGTGAATAAGGGTTTTGTGATTATAGGTGGTACAGTGAGTGGCTGCCTACATAAATGCCTCTAGCAGTCCTCATTCTGAAACCCCTTTGGGCTGAGCACTGGGCTGGTGGTTCTGTCTCTATTATTGTGGTATTCTGACCAAGAACAGTTTTATGAAATAATGTCATATGCAAGATATGCAACAACGTGTATTTCTGTTTGCCACAAACATTGTTTCCCAGTCTATTTTCTATTTCAAACTTGCAGTCTCCTTACTGAGAAGTTCAGTTTCCCTCCAGAGTGCTCACAGATATTTCTGCTTGAAAGGGACTTTCCTTCATCCACACGTTGTTGTTCACCTGGTATCTCTTTCCTTTTTTCTTTTGTCTTCTTCAGGGGTTAACCTGAAATAGAAAGAACTCGTGCTCTGTCCTGTGCTTGCTGTTTTCCTTCCCATACTCATTACCTCTGATCTCTTCTGGCTACATTCCCTCATTCTGGCTATGGAGTGTTGTTTTATCCAGTGCATCTCATTTACTTCTTGTTTCCCTTATGTTTAGCATCATCAGCTGTTATCATTCACTGGGGCTGTATCCTTTGCAGGTGTACTTAATTTTCCAGAATATCAGGCAAGGTCCTGTCCCCTTTCCTTTTACATAACCAAAAGGCTGCATCTTGCTGACTGAGGCAACTTGGTTACACAGAGGCTGCAACAGAAGACGTTCCACATGTCACTTACAAATGACCCAGCAAAGATGGTGGGGGTACGGAGAATTGTAGCAGAAATCTTACAATTAGTATTGTAGGAGAGAAAATGGCTAAGCCTGGTTGCAGAAACACCAGAATGAGTAAACAGTTGGAGAAAGGTTATAAGAATGGCATGTACTGATGGCAGCTGGATTAGTAGGTCATCGGGATCCTAGTACACACACAACTTTTTCAGGTCACCCGGATTGGGAGACGAAGTCGAGTGAGTAAATCCTGATGACTCACAGAGGTGGAACAGGATGGAGAGATGAATCACTATCATCCCCTGAAGGGGGCAAAAAGGTACATCCAAAAAAGCACAGGGTCATCAGCTGAGGAAGAAGAGGAGACATGAGGAGGAGTTGATAGTTGGCAGGTCCTCTGTGTCACTGCAGAGAAGCCTGGACCCCTGGACATGAGCAGCTGGGTGCCTGCGTGCTGGGCAGACCCCCCATGTGCAGCAAGCCGTAACGCTTCTGAGCAGGGATGGGGGGTATGAGGGTGTGACTAGTATCAGTTTGGTTTTAAAATAAAATCCCCCTTCTCCTACAAGTTCTTGCATGATTTGCTGCGTTGTTGTTACAGCATTGCACCATTATTTCCTGCAAGGGGGGGAACTTCATCTCAGGGATGAGAGGGAGCTGAGCTCTTCCCCCAGGACAGCTCTGTCCTTAACCCAGGAGGAGGAAAAAGAAGGACAATAACAGGTAGTCCTCTAGCAGGTACACAGGGCAGAGATGGTGCCAGTCACCACATCATAGGCATAGGGGCCCAACACCTTATCGATTAGGCCACCTGCTTTATTTTTTCAATGAAACTGGGGCCTGGACCTTAGCCCTGACACCCAGGACTCTGATGTTACCCTCTCTGTGCTGCCAGAATGCTTTCCTGCTCTTCGAAGAGTGGAAAAATGCTCTTTTCCAATTAATGCTACTGTCTCCAACTAGGGGTCACTGCCATGCTTTTATCGTTTTCTGGATAAAGCAGGACAAAGAGACAAGAGAGAGAAGCATGCCTCTCCTCGACAGATGTGTCTAATGCTGGAACATACAGTACTTGGCACAAGTCGTGCCCCATTTAGCAAGTCTGGGCTTCTGTAGGTGAGCTGATTTGCAAGGTATTACTCAGTGATGTGAAGTCTTAGCAAATTACATTCCTTCATAAAGTCTTACAGGAAAATTGGAAATGCTTGAAAACCTGGCTATTGCGTTCCCCATTTGCATTTGAGGTAATGGCTATATAATCTCCTCCTCTGAAGTGTCAGATTCCAGATGATTTGCCACATTTTCTAGCTAGACAAAGCATTTGATGATATCCAAGTGATTTAGAAGCAGAAGAGTGTTAACAAACACAAAAACATGTTCCTGAGAGGATCTAAAGTGAGGAGCTGAGGGCCTACAGGTCCTGGCTTTAAGATTCTGAGCACTAAGGTATCGAGGCTGCCTCTTTACTGAAGGAGTTAAAGGCTGCAGACCGATACATGGGTGCTTCCCAAACTGTTGATATACCGAGCAAGGAACCCTTAGTAGGACCACAGCAGCTTATAGTTAGCCCATTAAAAACCCCAAGCTCTTCAATTTTAATTCAAGGCTATAAGGAATTGTTTATGCCTGCTCTGAAACCACAACCTGGAGTCCTCTTTTGAGGCAGATGCTCTAATATGGGAAGATAGACATTTTAGTTGGAGCTCCAGTTCCGAAGTGGAGTATTAGTTTAGCTGTAGGTGGTTTGTAGGGATACTTGTATTTAACGTCCAAGGCCAGTGCAGTCCTAAATCACAGTTTTTACTTCAAGAACATGTGTAACTGGCATTTCACAAATCTGTAAACTTACACAAAATGGATCTCTTACAAAATACCTGTTAAAAATTAACTCACTTTCATGGCATCTTTGGAGGTTAGTTAAAGTTTAAGTCCCATTAAGAGACATTAGAGTGAGACACAAATGTCATGACATGTCCAAAGCCACTTAGCTGTTGGAACAGAATAACTAGTAATGACAGGGAACAAGATGGTCTGGCTGTCTTCTGTATTCATCTCATGCTGCCTTCGCTTCCACTGTCCCGTAGCACATTGTATGCGAGTTCAAACCTGCAAACACTTTTACCCAATTAGCGGCCCCTCAGTCAATGGTCTCATTCAGCTGTCTCCATTAATGTCGGCTTTTACCAGGTCCCTTTGCCATTTGGATTCAATGGAATATTTATGTAAGTGAGAGCCCGTGATGGGGGTCTAGCAGGACTCTTGTGGGCTGATATTCCATTTTATGCCTTTGTAATGGAATTTGTTTAAGTAGTTGCTTCTCAGAAAGATCCTCTCTCACTTTTCTTTTAAGCTGGTATTCTCAGCTAATAACTCTGCTTCATTTAAAGTTAATGCCAGATTACTGCTATTTTATAGGGTGTTTGCTTTGTAAATAGAGAGCTGGTAAATCAGTGTGCTAATTTCTGTTGTCACCCCAGTGTTTAATTTTGGTTTTGTCAAATGATTATCTGCTACGTAGACAACAGTGTAGTTTCATACTTGCCATTTGACACTCTCATTTACAGGATCTTTGTTGCACTTCTGTCTCAAGGCTTCCTGCTTACAGCCATCTGACTGCAGCAAGCTTACAATTATTATTTTATAAGCCTAAAAGATATGAAGTTGCAAAAGGGGAAGAACATTTTAAATATAACTGTGCATTAAGTATGGTTACTGAGTCATTGTTTCGGTTTTATCCAGTACATATTTCTGGCTAGTGTAAAATGCACTAAGAACCAAATTTAAAAACCATCTGCACCTCCTGTTTCCGTCTAAGACGTTATTTATGTTTTTGGCTTTGTACCCTGAGCTAAATACAGAATGTGTAAAGACTGTTAATTAACCCTTTGAGACATGAGTTTCCCATCAATGTGTGGAACAGGAACATGTTTTTAATTAGGTAGTAAAACTTCCAGGATTTATACTCGCTCAAAATTTGCTCCATAATGAAACCAAAGGGAGTACATGTTAAATGAATTAAGAGAAAAAGAAAGAAAGAAAGAAAAAAAAAGACTCTGTGTTTAAGTAAAGCTGAATTTGTGTCACACTCCCACAAAAGCCAGGAAACTCAAATTTAAGGCCAGTGGTACGTTATTAATCCAAGATATTTTAATGAATACGCTCAGGGTTAGCTACAATTTTTCTCACTTGAAGAGGCCAGCCTCTTAATTTTTTCTCTTTTCTCTAACATTTTTTGGCAAGATCTGTTCATGCCCTTAGAAATTTCCCAGGATGCCCAGTATTCTCCCGATACAGTGGATCGGACAGTCAATTAAAGAAGAAGCTTTGTGTAAAGCTGAGCTCAGCTCGAGTCCAGCAAAACATTTGAGCACTTGTCTAACATAAAGCTTTTCTGAAACCGATGGAATTAGCCGCATAACTGAAGTTAGCCACACACTTAAATATGTTAGTGAATTGTGGCCCAAAGAAACACTCTGGGTGTTTAATGATAAAATGGCCATTGGTCTTGTGACGTGCCGTAGCCTGCCATAACTCAAACCCAACAGAATACTTCAGTGGGGATGTAATCTTACCTGTAGTATTATTTCAGCCCTTAGTTAAACTTTATAGAGAGATTTTGATATTGATACATGTCATAATAAATGTCATAAATAAAAAGTCATCAAAGCACAGAGCTTGTGTTCTTCTTCTGCTGTATTTGCTACTCAGTCATTTCAATTTTAAAACAGAAATTCCAGAAATGCCTAATTCAAGCAAAGGTCTTAAGGGTCTGGAAAATATCATGTTTTAAATAAAAGCTTGTTTAAGTTACACAAGCACAAGGGAAACAAAGCAGTTCAAACTGGGAAGCCTGTTTGTTTTTCTTAGTGCGTGTTTAACTTAAAATTAAACACAATACATTTATCTTTTTTTTTTTTCCTTTCTTATTTTATTTTAAAGGATTTTGACAAAACCCTTCACACTCCTATATCATATCTGTGAGTGCCAGGTTTCAGTCTAAGTGCATTTTGATGGACAAGTGATAAAAGACTAAAAATAGTAGTTCAAAGTAAATGCCTCCAGACCAGCTGAAAAGAGCTTCAGCTGTGTAACTGTTGGTCCAGAGAAGCTCTGTGGGCTTTCTGTTTGGTACAGTGCCGTGGATAATTTTTACTCTTCCCTGGAGAAAACTTCCTCCCCTCTCCCCACATCCTTTGTAACGACCCTGGTCAGAAGCAAGGCCTGATCCTGCTGGCTTCACAGGTAAACGGAGCCACTGCTTAGAGAGGGTTTGCAGTCCAGAGCCTGTAAATAATAAAATTACAAAACTTGAAATCCAACTAATTTCTTCTTCCTAGTGTGGTTATTTGCACTTATGCTGCCTGGATATAAACAGATGACGTTCATATTTTGTTTAACTTTTTATTTCATCCAAGAGCTAGTGTAAGCGAGCCCTCAAGTTGAAAAGCAATGGATAACCAGGTTCATAGGGTAGGCAAGGAATATCTTTGGAGGACTATCGCTCCATGAGATTTAAGGCACAGTTTCAAATACACTGATTTAAATGGGCATGAGATAACATGGCTTTCAAAAGTAGCATCCCGTGCTCTGCCTCCTGCCACCAAGTTCACCGCCAAGCCACCCAAACAGCCACGGACACGATGGATGCAGCGGTGGGGCTAAGGAGCTGGGGATGGAGGCAGGCCACAGTCACCACTCAGATGAAGAACTGGCATAAACTCAGTTTCAAATACACTGATTTAAATGGGCATGAGATAACATGGCTTTCAAAAGTAGCATCCCGTGCTCTGCCTCCTGCCACCAAGTTCACCGCCAAGCCACCCAAACAGCCACGGACACGATGGATGCAGCGGTGGGGCTAAGGAGCTGGGGATGGAGGCAGGCCACAGTCACCACTCAGACGAAGAACTGGCGTAAACTGTAGGTGAAACACCAGCTTTGGAGGGTGAATCTGCCATGGCACTGGTTGACCACAAAAGTGCAACTCGGAGAAATTAGAATCTTAAAACTCAACTTGAACGACATTTGGCAGCAATGTATACGTATAGCTCTGCACAGGCTCGCTTGAGACCTTTGGATCCTTCAATATGTTGTTTTTCTGTGCATCACCTGAGATGTTCAAGTGCACAGAACTGGCACTGCACTCTGGTGCTGAAAGATCTGCACTTCTGCACTGGGGTTATGAATAAATAAATGAGCATCAGGTTGGAAATTGGGATGGTACCTCTCTTCTACCAATGTAATTGCCTGTTGCAATAGCTTCATCACTTCAGCGCTTCTTTCTGCTCTGCTTGCTGGCTCCCTGCTTTTACTGTACTTTGAGGTGCTCTGAGGAGAGAGTGGATTTGGTGACTCACTTCTGTTGTTTTCCCTCTTGGCTGCTCTTTGGCCTGATACGCAGGCTTGCAGTCCCATTAGCCTCGTCTGCCTTTTCTCTGATCCCTTGACGAACTGATTCAGTTTGCTAACACAGAAGAAAAGTATTTGGTGGTTGTTTTTTGTTCCTGAGTTAGTGTTCTTTTAATTTAACATCCTGGGTCCTTTCTCAGAAGGACTGGATGAATATGCAGTCTCATTAGGACTCCTAAGCAATGTGCTCACAGCAGTAAGAATTTTAACATATCTTAATATACTTTTAAATAAGTATTTCTCTCATGGTAAGTTCTATTTTATGTTTAAATATCAAACTGATTTAGCTAATGGGCTCCTTTAGGAGGAACACCTGAATTTTAGTAAATAGGCATTTAGAACACCTGAGCTGCCTCCTCCTCCAATGCGTTTTACCTTGCATAGTCATTTACACTTGCTGGAAGTGAGTGCAAAGTGGGTGAAAAAAGCTACCTCATCAACTGGTAATGTTTTACAAATGTGTAAATGACTATACAAGCTGCAAAGCTGTGTGAAAACCAGCCTTTTTATCTTGGCTGATGGGGGAGAAGCCATTACACTTCTTAGAAGAGGTCTTGCAGGCTGCTCCTCTTTCTTCATGTTCAAGCCCTTCTTTCCTTGCTCCAGCGCTTCTAGTAGGGCAGCAGTAATGCTAAAGGTCAACGGGGAGAATGGAGAGAAGGTAGGATAAGCCCTAGAGGCTTCTATGCTGTTCTATATTTACTTGAAATAACTGGGAATTGCTGAAAAATCTACAGTACTGTGAAGGGGATAATAAATCAGGATCTTTCATGTTGCATCTACCTGTTGAACTTAAGTTAAACGTCTGAAGTTTCTTGCTAGTCATTGTTCAAGGGAAAAGGACCACAGTACAGTTATTTGCTAAAATGTAATAATTGTTCTCCGCTTTGTTACCTCTGATATTGGAAAAGTAGAAGTGGCTGCACAGCTCAAATCTGACTGTTTGTGGCTTTTAGATCCTGGTGCTGAATAAATGAAGCAAATAATGCTCTTTTTTCTTTTTCTTCCTTTTTTTTTTTTTTTTTTGATCTGTTTGTTTTCTTTTTGTTGTGAAAGCTGGTATTAACACACGAGTGCATGATCCTATTTTTGCCATGTCTTTTTGGGGCACAACTGGGCCAAAACATTTTGCTTCATGTGGACTATAACATTATACTGCTATGGTTGGTTGGGCTCTCTGGGCGATACAGAGTCCTGACTTTATCCTCTATTTTAGCATATTACCTGTGTTCTTATGCAATTTATTTGTATCATGTTTATAGCCCTATACTACTAAGGTAAATTGTTTCCTGGTACTAATTATCTCTTGTTTTCAATTTGAAGGATCAAAGCATTCTAATATAATTCAAACATTATTTGTGGAAATGCAAGGAGAGAGTAATTCTATGCTCTATCACAGTGAAAAATTGCCTACAGAAGTTATGTAGAAAAATCTCATTAAATGGACATCTTTGAACATTGTTGGTTAATCAGTAGTTATGTAGCTTGGTAGAGAACAAGTGTCTTGGATAATTGGGACTTAAGAGAATGGTTAAACACTGGAATAGCTTCTCACAAATGCAGTGAAATTCCTATCTGTGGAGGCTGGGTAATCAAAACCTTACTGGTACTTACTGGTCTGATCTAACTCTTAAGCTGGCTCTGCTTTGACTGAAGGCTTGAAGCAGGCAAATGGAAATCTGTTCCAGTCTCAGTTATTTTGTGTTTCTGTGTTTTCTGAGATGTGCTCTTAAGTCACAGACTAATCTTTTGGCTCAGAGGAGTACAGTTTATAAGCTTTGATACCCAGGCAGTGATGGTTTTTCAGTGACATGTTAAATGACCTCAGCAGGTAATGTTCCTGTGTTATAACATGTAGCTGGTGTGTATTCTGGTGGTGCATTCACACAAGAGGCCTAGAACCAAATGTAATGAGTGTGGAGACCTGCATGTAATTCTGAAGTTAGGCTATTTCATGCATGTGAGTGGGCGACTGACAGCTTCTCCAACCAGACTAATTCTGTGAAAATCCTCACCCCCACCTGCCACTCTCATTGCTGCTGGGGTCTGTATCTTTCTACAGAAGAGATGATCTAGCTCTGGAAATTCTTTATCCCAAACAGTGTTCTTTTACAAAGGGTATGTAACTGTATAAGATTTCATTAACTCCATGAAAGGAACAAAAAAATCACTTGTGCCAGGTATGTTTGAAAAATACTTCTTGTGGAGAAAGCAAAGCTGATATGTTGTGTTTCTTGTAGCATCTGAATCAGTAGGCTATTTGAAACGTTATTTGCAAAGTAAATTAATTATTATAAAGATATCTCAGACAACACGTCATTTGCTCACGTTTTCATGTATTTTATCTCTGTGTCTGTATGGCAGCAGAAAAATAACTCAAAATAGGTCACTCATCATATGAAATTAGAATTCCAGTGGAGTGCTCACGGGCATTTGAGCTACTTGATATGCAGAGGTATCTAAGAACCAAGTGTGGGCTACGTTTCCCATAGATCTCCGAGATAAACTACATGCTATGCAGAGTTTATTCATTCATTACAGTGGTGCATGGGAAGGCTAAGTCTATACCAGGAAACCCAACAGGTCCTGCTCGTAGCCTTGAGCACCCTTCTGCAGGTGCCCCGTGCTGTCTTAATTGTTAGCATGTTTCCTGGCACGATTTTGATCCATGCCAGCTGGCAGCCTCCTAGGAAGTCCTTGGGCAAGCTCCAAGGAACAGCATAGGCTAAGGGCAACACCCACCAGACAGTAAGACGGGGCACACATTTAGGGTAGGGGGAAGGTTTAGCTATATGGAAGGTGAACTATGTCCTGCCACTTGCTCCCAGGGCCTTCAGTGCTCTTGAGGTTCCTTCAGTAGAACAGACAAAACGCTTTTGGATTTTGGTCTGTAAAATCACTTTATACTTGACAACTCCCCAGCATTGAACTAAATTTTCCTCTCGGCTGTCTTCACCTCCTGTGAGGCCAGCTCTGTCCTAGGGACAGCTGCCAGCATAGCTGTGTCAGCCTGCATGCGAATAGGTGTGATTCCGACCGGCCCAGCGATCCCAGCTGAACCGTCCAATGGAGCCGTGGCTGCCCTGTCAAATTAGTCTTTAATGCTGTAGCTGGTTTAGTTCTAGCGAACCTTTGAACACCTTTATAAACTGTGCCTGCACTATGTTTGAGAGGGCCGCGTTCCTGTGCCGACAGTGCTGCGGCTCAGGAGACAGCCTGGGGCAGAGCACCGTCTCTAGGCTGAGGCGGTACAACTGGCCTACAAGGCAGTTTGCAGGGGAGCCCTGGTACCCACCATCCACCCCGGCAGGTTCTACAAGCAAACATTCATTACCCCTGCTAGCTCTCGGTGTAGCTTTTTTTCATGCTTATTTCTCCCATGCAAGCAGGAGCATGTTGTATATTGACTCAGTTGCTGGAGTGAAACTCCGTTTGAACTTTTTTCCAATCCAAATGTGAAAATGTAGCTAACTGAAAACATAATTCTTGGTCTAAAGGGAAAGCAGCTGCAGTTACACATTTCTATTTTTTTTGTTTTTCAATGTTGTGCCAAAAATGTCTGCAAAGACCTGTATGGTAGAGGAGCTGTAATGTTTCCCATTTAATCATTAATAGGAACCGTTTTTGTTGGTGGCTGGTACACTGCTGAAAACTGGTAGAGCAAATTTATTTTTATACTCTGCGGACCAAACTCAGCTCTGGGGTAAGGAGACTGAAATTCCACTGAAGATTATAGGAACGGTGCCCATGTGTAGAAGTATTTTTACTCTAATCATAGGAGAGAGAAATATTTGTGTTGCCCAAACCTTAGCAGGAAGGCAGGGATATCTTTCTTAAGACTGAAAGTCAGTGTCTCCTTTGTTGAAGTTGATTGATCAAAGCACTCTTTGCCACAGGCCAAAACAATTCTTCATTATTACCTGTGACATAAAGGATTTAGCAGGAAGGTTAGTAGTACTGGTCAGGTTATTACCATCTTATTCTGTCCACCTACTCCGTGGTGCCAGCCAATAGCCAGCTGATTTTTTACTCATAAAAGTGGGTGCTCAGGCTGGGGTTTAAAGCTAAAAAAATAATGACCCTCTTGTAGTAATGCCCAGAGCGGGTAGAAAGCATGGAAATGCCTATATGATTTGAGGATAATGTCAAAGGTGTATTGTTTGTAGAGGTCTGTGGGTATGAAAGGAGGTGCTAGCCATGATTCATGGTTTATTTATTTATCCTTCTCTACTCCTGAAGTCTGATAATCACTAATTGTTATAGTCTTACACATGACTTTTTTTTTTTTTTTTTCCCCTGAAACAACCTTCATAGACCAGATAGACATCTGAAACATTAAGGAAGTTTTGCACCCTCGTGAACTGCTTAGCTGCATCATACCTTACAGTACAAGTATTGCACTTGTAGTTCATCAGCATTCAAAAGGAGGTTAGGGGAGAAACTGGGTCTCAGAGAAGAGAATCTTCTATCGATCAGTCTTGAGCTGACAGCAGGACTTAAAATGCTCCATTGTAAGTTACTGTACGATCTGCTTCAAGCAGCAACCTTGTAGTGAAAGGAAATAATTTGGCTCCCATGCTATTGCACCCTCGAGTAGTGCCCTCTGTTCCCGGCCCCCTATAAGAGAGGTGCAGTAAGGTGACCCCAGAGCAGCCTTTGCTGCCCCTGTGGACAGCTTTTGGACACCGTAATGCATCTAGAGCACTGTTGAAATTGCAAGGCAGGGTCAGTTGCAAGAAGGGTAACGGGCTTTACCTTCCTTGCGGGTGCCTCTCCCCAGACATAGGTGCCTTGTCTGCCTGCATGAGGCTAGATCTAAGAGGGTACGTTCGTGAACCTCAGGAGGGATTTAGGAAGGGATCCACCTGGTCTGAGTCTGTGTTGCCACCCCTCCCAGGTGCTCACAGGATGACTGGGTCCATTGTAAACATTAATAGTCTTTTCTTGGAAGGAAGGGAGTGGAGGAAGTAATACGGCACGGAGTAAATGTAGTTTGGAGGCCCAGGGCTGGGGCAGGATGTGACAACAGCTGAGACTTGAGCCAGTCATTTCACTGCTAGTATGTAGCAGTGGAGAAAAAAGGAAAAAAAAAAAAAAAAAAAAAAAACCAAACGACTAGCATAGCTGCAAGTGCTTGTGTCTTGGGACTTCATAAGAGGAAGTGTATTTATGAAACCAAGGTGTTCTGAGACAAGCAAGAAGAGCGCATTAGCCCCTGTCATGCATGACGCATCTCATATTTTTATTGCCTTAGATTCTGGAGTATTTGGATCTAATTTCTCTGTCTTGACAATCTTTTGTCTTTAGTATTTTGAATTTGTGAAATGATGGCAGAAAGAGCCAGCTCTGAATGTGCAGCCTGGCTAGACTGCTGGATGAGAGAGTGGCATATAATTCAGTAACAGAAACATTGTACTAGAGTTTCTTTTGAGTTCGCTTCAGAGGAAGCATCATCGTGGCAAAGATCTTGCAGCGAGACTTCTCATTTTGTTAAGGCTGTCTGCCCTTCACGTGTCTCTTCTCCTCTGGATGGCAGCAGTGCTGAGGTATCTTTCTTTGCCTAGGAGTACGGGTGACAGAATAGATTAGAAAGCTATTTCTGTTAACTGTTGGAAGTCATTCTTATGGCAGCAAAGTGAAAAGCAAGGAGTAATTTTCCTTTCACATAGATTTTTTTATTTAGAGATTAAGTTCCCTCCTTTGAGTATGAATGAAGAATGGTGCAAAAGTAAAGTAAAATATTAAGGTTTATATATAGTTTGCCCAAACATGCTGCTTTTGTAGTCTGATTAATATTTATGCAGATCATGAAACCAAATTTCAGATCACTATATTTGTAATATGTATATAATATATATAAAATGCACACTCCTAGATGGGTTCTTTACATCTGTAGTGTGATAAAACAGACTGTGTCAACATAAAGTATGCTGCTTGAGTCTATGCAAGTAAACAGAACCTAGAGATCTCAAGACACGTGCAGGTGAAAATGCGGATGAACTTGCACCTTACTCTGTGCACTCTTATCACCCTGCTATTCTTTGACATAAGCCAAAAAGAACAGAACATTTTCCATGAGTCTGAAAGCAGAAATTTTTGCTGGAGTTACAATTCATTTATAGCCATGGTTACATGGTGGGAAAGGTTGTCTGTGAGCCACATGCTGAGTTGGTTTTCTATCCACAAATACGTATGTTTGTACGTTCCCTATATAAAGGTGCATTTACAAAATGTGCGTGGAGAGTGCGTGCACACGCCTGCACCTATAAGAGCTGATGTAATACTTGTTTTGGCAGTGGGCAGAGACAGGGTAATGGAATGATATTCTAGGCCTAGTTTTATTCCAGGTTTCTGTTTAGTACAGTAGGCCTAGTGCAATTTATCTACTGTATAAAAGCACAAGTATTGGGACCTGGAAGAATGACTTGAATAGATCCTTCATTTTTTTACTTCACCTTCAAGTAGCAGCCCAAACAGGAATCCCACTCGTGAGGTCCTAAGGGACAAATGCACTGCAGGGTTGCTGTTAATAGCGGCACTCGTATTGGGCCGATGAACGCAAAGACTATAAGGCTGGTGTAAGACAGAAGTGACGATGTAAAGCGCCATCTCTGTTTCCCAAACCAAGATCCTCAGCAGTGTTCAGTTTGCACAGACCTACGAAAAGTGGCCACGGGAGGAAGGTACAGCTTGGGTTAGAGTAGTCAAGATGCACAAGCTTGTTTTTAAACCAGTCAGGTTATTTAATCATTTTACTCATAGGAGAAAATTCACTTTGTTTAGTCAGGTGAAAAGCTGGAGAGCAGTAACTAGAAGCCACTTTCTGTGGCTCACTCTTCACAGCTGGACTGCGTTTCCCATAATATACTATGTCTGTAGGTTTTCCATCATCCACTACTTATGATTCAGCTAAAGGGGAGGCTGTGGAGGTCATGGGAGGTGAAATTTAGTATGGAGCCAGCCCATGGAGGTGAACAGAAAGAGACGTCCAATCTACAGTTTTCCATGAATCATTATGGCATCTCAGTCAGGGGCAAATTATTGCTGAACTGACCCCAAATAAATTGCTGTTTCTTGACAGCTGAAATATCTTGACTTGAATTCACCTAAAACTGGGTATGTTGTTAAAATTTTCCTGGTGGACAGTCAATAGTATAATATTTCCTGTAAATAATGAATGTTTGAATGGAAAACTGCCTCTCAATACTGTCACTTTCCACCTGTTCTAATTCTTTCTGTATAGTGTATTTAAATTGCTGAACTTTATTTTAACAAATAAAAAGAATATGCAAACAATGCAAAGAAATTACTGAATAAGTTAGAGATCTATCTTCTGTTTTAATTGGCCGTACCGTTCTAACCTTTTAATGTCTTCTCACTCTGTTCTCCCCACATGGTATCACCTGTTTGCTTGAATGTGTTTTTAACATGATAGATGTGCTGATAAAGGCACAAATACTAATATGTAAGCTTACGAGGATTTTTTTCTTCTCCAGATGTCTTTGCTGTGCTGTCTGTAGGCCAAACTAATAGAAATACTCAGAAGATTTAGTGAGGTTGCACATGTGATTAACAGCCATGAAGAGGGGGGAAAAGTAACACTTAGAACTACTTTTTCCCGGTTTGTTTTTTTTCTTTTATTAGCTGAAATATAAATGCAAATCCTGAATGAGGTTGCTTGTTTTCACCCTTGAAGGGTGAGGTTGATTCCTTGAACCAAGGCACACTGGGTTTTTTTTAATGGCCCAAGTTGATTAAGCCTTTTGTTTCTCTGTTTTTAAGGAGGTTATAAAATGAGGAGTTTCTTGTGATTTTACATTATTTTTTTCTTTTTTCTTTTTTTTTTTTTTTTAAGACCACCTCCGGCATCAAGTCTCTGCTTTAAAAAAGGTCAGTTGTTATGGTTTGGCAAGCCTCAAGCAGGTCTGTTTGGACAAAAATAGCTTTTTTAATAAGGAAATGAACTGAAGTAAGATGAATATAAATAAGTTTGTACATAAAAATAGAGCTATTGTTGGACTATGTCCGGATAGTTCTCTCATTTGGGCATTTAATCTCTCTGGCCAGTTTTTGATGGCTCGCATACTTGGACAACCCCAGGCTGAAAAAGACCTAGGTCCCAGGTTCCCACTTCCCAGAGCAATGCTCCAACCACTGGGTTATTACATTAAACATGGCTTGTGGTACCAAACGTCATTTAAAAGCGTAACCTCTGCTTGAGCCTTTGAAAAACAAGGCAGACTGGTTTGTGAAGAGGTGTCCTAGGCTGCTGATCTTAAAGATAAACTTGCTGTAGCAAGGAATGAGGGCAGAAACCCTGGGAGGGGTAAATATCTGGGGCAATGCCTTGCACTTAGCATTTTCTCTTGGGTGGTTTCAAGTAGCTGCATGCGGAGCACCTTTATGTCACTTGTGTCTCCCTGTTCAAAGGCTGCTTTCACTTCTGTGCTGAGGCTCCTAACCCTCATTAGCTGTATAGAAATCTGAGACACCTCCAGTCTCTGGATGCCACAGGGAGGTAGGCAATATGCCATTTTGTTTTAATTGCATCTGGCTATAAATGCCTTTGGAACGTGCACTCAACTGATTTGTGCTCTTCTAAGAAAATCCCGGCTGTGATGAAGCATTTGCAGGGTCGATCTCATAATTTGACAGTGAAGACATTACTTAAAATTGTTCCAGTTTAATGTCTTTAATTTTCTATCTTATAACATTTTCCTTATAAAACTCATCTTTGATGGAATCCGAAGGTTTCTTTATAAATGTATCTTTCTATAGTGAGCAACATTTTCACATAAAAGGCAAGAAGGAGGAAAAAAAAAGAATGCTTGTCCTTTTTAAAACATATCTGTCATATTAGTACCATGTAAACCAAGGGGCTGATATTAATTTCAGAGCCTTCAAAAAAGGCTCGATGGATTGTATCCATTACTGCCCATGGCCCTGATTCAACTTTTATAGAAGTCAATAGGCATCCTGGCTCTTTGCTCCCATAGCTGCTTGGATCAGGCCCAAGGCAAACAAGAATAGCCATGGGGAGATGCTACAAACAGTAGCATTTAAAAGGAGGAAAAAACCAAACCAAAACCAAACCAAAAAAAACACAAAAAAAATGAGAAAAAGAATTGAGCAGAATCTGGTAGGTGCTAGCAAGGATGCCCTATATGAATATAGTGTAAACTTTAAACAATGTTTATGTGCCTGCAATTTATTTAGAGAGTGCTCTGCTTCCTGGGTTTTCAAACTGAAATTTGTAGATTGGAGAGGTGCGCAAATAGCTCATGCAAAACCTTTTCTTCCTTTCGCTGCACAGCAGTTTGCAAGTGGAGCCTGGCTGCTGGTGCCACAGGTACTGCTGTCACCAAAACCCTGCTGCCCGTCGGGGAGACTGGCAGGAGTGGGGTGCGTGGGCTGTGGCCCCGCTGCTGTCACTCTTCCTTGGAACACCAGAAATGGGTGTAAATCGGCCAGTTTCTTCAGGGGTGCTTTGTGTGAGGCTCATCTTCCCCACGCACAGGCTCGCACGAAAGGGTTCAGAAAGGAGGGTGACCTCCTGATCTCCAGTGATGCCCCAAAAATAAATGAGAACTAGCCCCGAGGCAGTCCCTCTGCGGGTGCGAAGTGATCCTCCCCCTGTCCTCAGTGCGGTTTATTTATAGATAGCCTTATTTGTTTGTATTGTCAAGAAGCAATAATTCCTAGGTTATTTCTTACGTATCTAGAGAATAAAGATCAAATGCTGCCAAGTGTACACATGACAGATAAATGAGAGTATAACACCAGAATCCTCCTTTGTCATGGAAATTGTGTTGGTTTCCTGTTAAGAAAATGAAAAGCAGATGTTAAAAACCATAGCCGGTTGTGTGCATACTCATGCTGCATTGGGACAGCTTGGATTATAAAATAGTGAATACTTGGGGGAAGGAGGGTGTTTTTAATTTTACTTGAAAAAGAAAAAAAAAGTAAAAAGAAATAGAACTGCTATTCAGATATTACTGGTAAACTAGAATATATCACCTTCAGCTGGTTGATGTGATGGGAAATACAAATGCGGATCCCTTCTAGATGAGAGTGCTCACGGCAATACTGCAAATGCAGGACTTTTCTGTCTTATAGCGGGTACTTTTTGTCAGGAGCAAGAACTTGGGTGGGTCGGAGCTTCCCCTCCCCTCGGCGAATTCCCTCTAGCTGGCAGCTGATCTTGGCTATCCCACGTCAGCTTATTGAGAAATGAATAGGTCATGACTTTCCTTATAATGTCATTTCAAGGTGGAAGGCGGGGAGAGGGATGGGATTAAAGCCTGCAAGGAGGGGAAGGCAGATAGCTGTGTTCAGGGTGCCTCTGCACGGAAAGGGTCCTACCAAAGGAGAGAGAACTGCTTGCTGAGCATCTCTCCCCATCTTCTCCCTACTCTCTGTACAAGTTTTGTGTGTATCAAGGAGAGAGCAAGAGAGCAGAAACAATTAAGCAATGGGGAGGGCATTCTGGGAAAAGGCAGCGTGAAAATACATGATTATTTGTAACACTGCTTGCTTGAGTAGTTCCCAGAAACACACATCTCTCTTTTGTGAGTGCATGAAAATATGTGAAATTTAGGATACGCCAACCGTGGTAGAAAAGACCTGATTTCCTCCCACCCCCCATTTTTCAAATTACTCTCCTGATTCTTGGTTGGTCTGCAGCCTTTTTAATGACCTGTTGCTGCAGTGCTGCTTCCTGTTTGTACAGTATGTTGACATATTTGAAGTTTGAAAGACTGCCCTGTCTTCCCTGTAATTGATATTAAATATATATACATATTATACATATATATGTGCATGTATACAGGCTCTTAACAGGAAATCATAGAATGGTTTGGATTGGAAGGGACCTTAAAGATCATCTAGCTCCAACCCCCCTGCCATGGGCAGGGACACCTTCCACTAGACCGGGTTGCTCAAAGTCCCATCTAGCCTGGCCTTGAGCAGGGATGAGGTATCCACAACTTCTCTGGGTTACCTGGTCCAGTGCCTCACCAGCCTCCTGGTGAAGAATTTCTTCCTAAAATCTGATCTAAATCTCCCCTCTTTCATTTAAAGCCATTACCCTTGGCCTGTCACTACATACCCTTGACAAAAGTCCCTCTCCAGCTTTCTGGTAGGCCCTCTTTAGGGACTGGGAGGCTGCTTGACGGTCTCCTCCCCCTTCCGCACCCTTCTCCCCGCAGCCTTCTCTTCTCCAGGCTGAACACCCCCAGCTCTCTCAGCCTGTCCTCACAGCAGAGCTGCTCCAGCCCTCGGGTCACTTCTGTGTCCCTCCCCTGGACCCGCTCCGACAGCTCCACGTCTCTCCCGTGCTGAGGCCCCAGCGCAGGAGGCAGCACTGCAGGGGGGTCTCACCAGAGCGGAGCAGAGGGGCAGAATCCCCCCCCTCGACCTGCTGCCCCCGCTGCTGGGGATGCAGCCCAGGAGACGGGCAGGGTTGAGGCAGACATCAGCTTTTGCCATAGGAACAATCCTCCAGGTGGGGAGAAGGGGCTCCCTGGGAGTGTAACTGCCTCCGGGATGTTTCCCCGGAGATGGAGAGGGCGATTCAGAGTGAGCAGGGAGCGACAGCGGGACTGGGAGAGAGGAGGGTCAGGGCCTTCCCCCAGCACCCCACCAGTCATTCAGGAGTGCCAGTGCTGCTCCGCTTTTGAAGTAACACTGGGTTTAGCTGTGCCGTTCCAGGTTGTAGTGCATGAATTTACCTTGGCCATCGCATTGTGACTGTTCCTGGCCCACATTTTGCAAGGGAAACGCGTATCACAGCCAGTTGCTGAGGAGTCCCGGGGAAGGTGTGCGTGCTTGCTGGAGAGCTTTATCTGGTATTTCTTCTTCTGCAGTTAAATGTATTGGGATCGAATGTTCCTGAAATCAAAGTGAAGGATGTGAAATATAGTTCACAACAAAAATCAACATTTTCAAGAGTTTTCAAAAGCTGAAAATACTTTGACAAATTCTCAGTTCGTTTTGTGTTTCTTTAAGTGTCCTCTATCTTTGCCTTTTTATTTTTCCATTTGCATTTTTTCCCTCTGTAGTTAACAACTAGTTGCAGGTGTGTGTGTATGTATATGCAAGTTTTATGTATAGAAAAACCTAACACTGACAATCTGTCTGCAATCTCAGTGGGTTCTAAGAGCGGAAGGTAGATAGCTTATTCTAACAGCTTTGCTGAAGTTGCTAAATTCATAGGAAGATAGCATGCCTTCAGTATATAGGTGAGAGACAGATTTTAACAGTACATGCAGCCAACTCTGCTACATAATACAATGCAAACGTCTTTGTTTACCCTGAGAAACCTATGTTTTCCCCTGTATACGCATGGATGCATAACCTCAGCATGTGCTTCCTTTTGATTCTGCCGCTTCTCTTTCCTGCTCATCAAATGTCTTCATGCAGCGAGGACAGGCAAGCTCCAGATTCCTGGATGTGATTGAAAGGTTATATCCTTTGCAGTTGTTGTTGTTCCACTTCTAACCTCAGGATTACAGGGGAGAACAAGTCTTGAAATGTTCAGGGCCTTATTTTTTGGGTGAATGTCCAGCAATATTTATCTGAATCATCTGATGCAAAACTGTATTGGAAAAGATGATCTCTTTGGAGTATGTTTTCTCATTGCAGTTACACTCAGAACAGAAATATTTTGTATTTTGCTTTGGAACATTGTTATTTCCATGTCCATCCCAGGTATAAATTGGAAAAAAGATGTATGAAAATGCGTAGGTTATTACTTGTACTGTCTGGTGGCTGAAGTGAAATTATATTGGTGGCATATGGACTAAATGATCAGAGCACTCAAAATGGTTCAGGGAATTAGATTTTTTTTTAATTGTAGATAGTATCAGAAGAACCCCTTGGTGACAATTGCTTGAGAGAAGTAAACTGGAGAGGCTCAGAACTTATTCTCACACCCTGAGGACTGACTATATGTCTTTTCACATCATATTTAATGCACTTCGAGACATCTTCCCCTCTGTTGATGCCAGCTCTGTGCCGCGTCTGTAACTCACCAGAGCGTTTGAGCTCTGAGGATGTCCGTTTGGCACACTTCGTAACTCCAAAATTCTTTGAAAGATGTAATTTTTTTTTTTCTGTGTTGCTGGTTCATTTCACACAGACAAAATCACCAACTGCAGCCCTGAGCCTTTCGGTGCCAGAAGAGGAGATGGGTTTCCCAATGGGCTCTCCTCAGTGCTGCTCCTTGGTTCATTAGTTCCTTGGTTCGTTAGCAAGGGGCTTCACCTCTTGTTCAGGGAGCCGATGGCTGGTTTAGTCTTCCCCTCGCTGATTTAACAGTGCATTGGGTTGCTGGTTCTGAGTGGGGAAAACTATAAAACTTCATGTCCCCCAGGTTCTACCAGACTTAAAATCTTTTTAACACCCGCTAACACCTTGGGCTGTTTTAAAGCCTTGCTGTAGGAATGTTTACCTATGGAAAAATTGCTTGTATGGGAGAAACATTTTACTTTTGAACAGTTGCTGGGAAAATAAATTTCTTTGCATCAAAGGGGGGAAAAAACAAAAAACAACAACAAAAAAAAAATCAAAAAAACCCTGAAAACACCAAAAAACAAACCCAGAAGACAACTCCCTTTATTTTTCCCGTTAGAAAAAGACCGTCTTTAAAGCACCGAGAAACGTCACGCACCTTTGAGGGCGGAGGCTGGGCTGGGGCTGGGGGTAAGTGGCTCGCCGTGAGTTTCAGGCTGCCCTCGGTGTCACGGCGCGGGGGCCGGGGCCGGCGCTCCC
>KL278188.1:0-29790 GCA_000699545.1 Podiceps cristatus | reverse complement strand
GGTGGCTCTTGTCGGCTTAAATCGTGTCAGACTGTCTGCTGAATAAATCGGAGCAAATTTCTCTTCCTTCCCGGTACAGGACCTTAGCCCTGGTTTGTGGCCCTTGCTAGGGCTTTGGGGTGCAGCTCTTTGTTTGTTGAAGCGTTAATGAAAGGGCTTCTGTATTTTGGTTAATATAATCTTGCATTTGCAGAAGTCTTAGGGGTCTTACATGAAGAAGTATCTTGCAGCAGCCGCCTGCTTTTATATATAAAGGTGTGAATTGTCTAAGCGGCAGTGCTTAAAGGGAATGCTCCACCCACATTCAAGTCAGGTATAGCCCACTGGGAAGCCTTGCAGCCTCCACTTTATTGACAGGTGCATGCCATGGAGTGTTACACAGACAAAGTGGTGTGA
Source organism: Podiceps cristatus (assembly GCA_000699545.1). Lineage (NCBI taxonomy): Eukaryota > Metazoa > Chordata > Aves > Podicipediformes > Podicipedidae > Podiceps > Podiceps cristatus. The sequence continues at coordinate 29,394 of KL278188.1, read as the reverse complement.
GGCAATATAGATTGTGAACTCTCTGTTTCATACTTTCATCCTACACTCCAGGTAGGGAAGCTTACCTGGCTTTTACTCAGACAATATTAAAAGTAATAGTGGGACTGCTGTCCGGAACCTCAGAAGATAGAAAATCTTTAAACAAATGTTTTTGCTCCTTATTTGCAGGCTTTGATGTTGCAAAGACAGGTGATGCCCGAATTGGGTTTGTGGGCTTTCCATCAGTGGGGAAATCTACTCTTCTAAGTAATCTTGCTGGTGTATACTCTGAAGTGGCAGCATATGAGTTCACTACACTAACTACAGTGCCAGGAGTTATTAGATACAAAGGAGCAAAGATACAGGTGAGATCTTTTTGTGTCTGTGAGGATAAGGTGGTGTATATATAGATGCAGTGGTGTTACGAGTGAATGGTCTAGCCTGCCATTAGCAGGTTAGAATTGACATGTAGAAGTGTTTGAAAATACATTTGGAATGTTCCCATGAGGTACTAATTTTACTCTGCTATTCACTTTGTTCTGGGGAGAGGTTCCTGTGGTGGTTCTCATATTCTCTAGGAGATGATCTGTTCCATTGTAGCAATAGGGCACATGAGATAATACAATATATAAGAATCAAAAGGGAAACAATTTTGCTATATTCTGTTCAGTTTTGCAATAGAGTCAGCTGGTTTAGGAGTGCAGTAAAAGTAGGATTTATTGTCTTCATGAAGAAAAATACTTTTCTCATGAGTTACTTTCCTTCCTCTGAACAAATAGCTACTTGATCTCCCAGGAATTATTGAAGGTGCCAAGGATGGTAAAGGCAGAGGACGGCAAGTCATTGCAGGTGAGTACATTAGAGCTGGAGGCAGCATCCTATGACTGGTTCAGTTAATACAGCCTTATGAGAGTGAAGGGTTGAGTCACTGTTTCTGATGTCTTTAAAAGCTGAGTTGTATGCTGGAAATGAGCTGCCTGCTGTTGAGCAGTAGCTGTTTTTATTTTGTTCTGTTTTCAGTTTTGGCTTTATGCATTTGCTGAGTTTGTGCTCTGCGTTGACACTGCAGTGAACGTATATTACCAATTTTGAAGGCAGATGTGATCCCGTATTAAACAAGGCTGTTGTCTTCATTTCTTTAGCTAGCTTATTGTCATCAATCTGGTATTTGAATGTAGACAGGAAGGAAGACTTTTCCAGTCTCTGTGTTTCTTACAACATGTAAGGATCTGTCTGTCAGTGATGCTTAGCCAGCACTACAAACTTCAGTCTTATACTGGAATTTAAAAATAAGCAACGTACTGGCCTTCGGGGGTTTAATATTGTCATCAGTCCACTGAGCCATATTTTGTGTTGTTTTGTCTTGGATTGTGTGAGCGTACTTTTTTGAGATGACTTTAATTTTCTGATTCTTAGTTGCTCGAACCTGTAATCTCATTCTGATTGTTCTGGATGTGCTGAAACCCCTTGGTCACAAGAAAATAATTGAGAATGAGCTGGAGGGATTTGGAATTCGCCTGAATAGTAAGCCCCCCAATATTGGCTTTAAAAAAAAGGATAAAGGAGGCATTAACCTTACAGCCACAGTAAGTTGGAAGTTTTCTTTAACCAAAATAAAATAAAACCCCAAAAACATAAAATGAAAAAAGACCCCAACCGCTTGAAGAAAGAGGCATTTGCAGCTAATGGTGTGCCTGGGACCATTCCTGTGCTATGACTTCTTTAGAAGCTGAACTGCTGTGCTGTACTCAGTTGCTTTTCTTGGAGGCCATCCTTGCTGTCCTAGGAGCCTGACCACCTCCTCACCCCCAATTCAGAGGCTTGGTCACCTTCCAGGAGTTACAGGTTCCGAGGCCCAAAGGAGAGTGTGCAAAAACTGCCTCTTGCTTGGTGGCTACAGCATTCTTCTGGAGAAGATTGCTCAGAGTTCCAGGCTTTGCAGCCTGGACTACTCCTTGTTTCCCATTTATCACTGAATCTTCAGAAGTGTAGAAATAGCCAGAGATACCAAAAATCAGAACTCTGCTCTGGGATCTAAGTACCCAACATGTAGTTCTCTGGGCACTGAACTAGTAGAAGCGTGGGTTGGTATTGCAACTGGTCCCAGATTGACAGGAAACACAACTTCTGAAGTGTCTGATTGCAGCTATCAGTGAGGCATTAATATAAATAAAGCTATTATGATTTAAATCTTTTTTCTCTCTCCTGAGGCAAACTGCTAAAATCATAGTCAAGTCCAATGACTTACAATGCAGCTGTTACTTCTAGTATTCCATATGCAGTAATTGATAGGTGATAGAATTATTAATTATAATTCTTGATTTGACTGTAAGCTCACCCATTGCTTAATACGGTGTCTATGTTCAGTGTCCTCAGAGTGAGCTGGATACTGAAACAGTGAAGAGCATCTTAGCAGAGTATAAAATTCACAATGCTGATGTCACACTGCGCAGCGACGCCACTGCTGATGACCTAATTGACGTTGTTGAAGGAAACAGGTACTGTTGGGACCCTGGCTTTGGCATGCCTGCAGTTTATATTACAAAGAAAAGAATTGTCTCTGAGGTTTGCTCCCCGTGGAAGCTAAGCTAGCAGCGTGGTATCAATATCCTTGTAAAAAAAGGAAGTGTTTTCTTTCCAGTGGAGGTGGCAGTCTGCTGCTGCTAGGCTGCGCTAATGGTATTTCCTTCTCTTTGCAGGGTTTACATCCCGTGCATTTATGTCCTAAATAAAATTGACCAGATTTCCATTGAGGAACTAGATATTATTTACAAAGTACCCCACTGTGTACCAATATCTGCTCATCATCGCTGGAACTTTGATGATCTGCTGGAGAAAATTTGGGACTACTTGAAGCTAGTACGAATGTGAGTCCCACTTGCTGCCTTCTGGGGAGTTGAGTGTAAGGCTGAAACTGAAGACTGACTCAAGAATGGCTGAATGATGAATGATGATGATTTTCGTAATGGTTTTCTACTAGCTTAGAACTCTAGCTTTCAAATGATGATTTTTTGTCACTGAAGTATATTTACTCTGTAAATGGGAGATTGTGCTCGTCTGTTGCATGATGGACAGTTTATTAACTGTCACAAGTGCTATGTTTTGAACTTACAGGGGAATTAAACGAGGACCTTGGGAAACCAAGTCCAAAGTACATCTTAAAAAATTCCTGAAAATGTGGAATTCTAGTCAAACTTGGTGCAAAGCTGTGAATTTCAGAGGTAGTCCTCTTTTCAGTCTGTCATGCATTCAGCTCTCTTAACTGAAATGCTAGGTGAACAACTAAATTCAGTTATTTTTACTGTAAGTTATTCCAGGTTTACCTCATACTGCTAATGCGATTCTTTGGATGAATTGATGAATACTCATTACTGTTAATACTCATAATACAGTAATTGTAGTCTTTTAAACCTGTATCTATCTTCTTGTGACAATATAAATATAAAATCTGCTGTAAAAAGGGATTTAGTATGTCTAGGTATCTGGGCTCTAGACTTTGTCAGTTTTTTTCCTAATATATGTTGAGTTTTTCACAGAAAAAAAAAAATCAAGTCAAAGCCATAATACTGTAGATGTTCTTTTTCATGAACTGTTCCCATTTCATCTTCTTTTAAGCAATTACTTGGGGAAAGCTCACATCAACCTTTGCAGTTACAAGGGAGAACCTGCTGCAGCCATTGGCTACCCAGATATATTTTCAGCTTCAGAACACCAAACAATTTACAGTGTCTGTCACCACTGGAATAGTGGAGGTCAGCACAAGCGCCTGGGGTGACAGTGCAAATGACCTATGAAATTTCATGATGGGTTGAAAGAGAAGAGTTTCGGTATTGACTGACTGTTCCATCTGCCTTACAGCTACACCAAACCTAAAGGGCAGCTCCCAGACTACACCTCTCCTGTGGTACTACCTTACTGCAAGACCACAGTGGAGGATTTTTGCATGAAGATCCACAAAAATCTCATTAAAGACTTTAAATAGTAAGTATTAATGTGAAAGAATAATTTATAGAGAATAGAAAATAATCTGCCTCCTGGTGTATTCTTTCATACTCTTGTAAACTAGAACAGAAAACAGGATTGGATTTTTTTAATGTTGAATGGTAAAGAACTGCCTATGACAATTAATATGTAAATGACTATATTTGATGTTCCTATGCTCTTCCCTGGATGTTTCCTCTATGGGGAAAATGTTTATATTCAAAAGTACTGCCAGTGCAGCATTGCAGGCCCTTGTCCTGTATGCACAAGTATGTTGGATGACTTCATACTTTGTTTTGATCTGCTTGTACTCTTGTTCACGCAGACCACTCATCCAGGTACTTCCAGGAGAATAAAAATAGCTGTCAAGCATTGCTTTCTGCATTAGCTTTGTGACAGAAATAACTTGTTCTGCCATTTGCATATTACACTTCTAAGCCTTTTTTAATTTGTTTTTTCTTCTCCTTTCAGTGCGCTGGTCTGGGGTTCATCTGTTAAACACAACCCTCAAAAAGTTGGTAAAGACCATACTCTTGAAGATGAGGATGTTATTCAGATTGTGAAGAAATAAAAGTTGTTCTCACACAATTTGTCACTCTGCCTGAAATTTGTCACTAGCTGTAAGTGGCAAAGAACATGTTATTTCTATTAAATCTGTAACAAACAGTGCATTTTTTCTTTCATGGTAGTATGTCACTGCATGGCAAAACTGAAGTTTCTGGCCCGTTTGGCTCAGCAGTGTCTCATTCTGGCAAAATATGCAGATAAGAAACTCATGTTAAGTGACTTTGAGGGCAGAAATCTTACAAGGAAGGTTTTGTGCTGGGGACAGTTTGCTGCTGCTGTTTGAGTCTTTTCCAGTTGGAAAAAAGTTCACACCTCAGGACTGACTTTGTTCTGAAACAGTGCTTGAGGACATAGAGCAGAACTCTATGTCTTAATCTGAAGTGTTCTGGGGTATTCTGAGGCTGTTAGTCTAGCAGTTGTGGGAGAGAGGGGAGGTTCTGCTCATGAGGAGTCACTTTTTCAGTTGTTTATACTAGTAAAATAAACTAGATGCTTGAAAGTTTCCACTCAGTAAGACAGTAAACCACAAATTTTCTTAAGAGAAGTTCCTGCATATTTGAAGAAGTCAAAGAAGTTGCACTAAAGAAGCAGGCTGCTCTAAAAGCAGTGTTTCCATTGCTTTATTAATTTCTATTAAAAAGTTAGAGCTCTAACATGAACAAAAAGCTATCAAAAGTGTTACTTGAGTACCGTGCTCCTGCTCATGTTATTACATATATAATAAGTACAGTGATTAGTAATATACTTTCACTGCAGTGTCAAAAATGCTCCCTCTCATGTTATTACACACATAAAAAGAGAAGTACAGTGATTTCAAGCAGCCATTCAAGTACTACACTCTTTTCAGCAGTGGTAAGAGCATGGTAGCCTTGATTATAGTCTGAGCCTTTTCCCTATTATTTTTTTTTTAAGCTTAGAAGTAGATTCCTGCATAACTGAGCTGAACTACTCCAGAGGTACTGGGGTATGAGCCTGGAGGGGAAGGAGGCAGGACAGAAGCTATGAACAGGGAACACTTATTCCCCCTTTCTTCAGAGCTAGTTAAGTTTTATGAGTAGTTCTAGTGCACTAGAATCACCATGGCTACACAAAAACATGTAAATGCAGCAATTCCATTGTAGATCTCCAGTGAGGCCAATTACCTTCAAAGCAGAGTGTTCCTCTCCCCCCCAAGGAAGATAAACTAACATTGAAATTTTCTGCAGATTCAGCTCAAACCAGGGTTTTAGCTTACACACAAGAACAATGCTGAAAAATCAATATACTGACAGTATAGTTTAGTTCAAGAGCAGTTGATACAGACAGCTGGTAGAATCAACTTTATTTACAGAATGTTACTGGGAAAGTGTCAAGTTAAAAAAGTATGAAAACAATCTTACAAGGACAAGCTGGTGATTGCATGTTTTACAGATTGTTTTAGGAACAACCACTAGGAGTAGGGGCAACCTCCAACAGATTCCACATTGGAGATTTCAGCTTGCTATTTCTGTACAACATTGTCTGCTGGACTGAAACAAACCCACCACAGCATGCTGGCAATTGTTATAATACAGTCAAGTGATTTTTTTTTTTCCCCCCCCTGCTGCTGGTTTTGCGTTCAGTGAGACCCAAGAAAAAGCAAGTCTGTGAGAATTCTGGTTTTGCTTTCACCTTTTTAAAAAGAGCACAATGGCCTAAGCTAGATAGAGGATATGACAGCAGTACTAGACTCAACACAAGTGAGAAAGTGAAGTGAGGAACCATGCAGTAGAAGGATGGAAAAGAACATTTAACTGTTCAGGAAAGTGAAACAGGCTTAAAAGGAACATAGTATTTTAAAACCAAATATACACAGTAAGATCACAAAACTACCCCATCCTCCCCCTTTCAAGCCACAGAACAAGACTCCAAAGGCAAGTTTCACAGTAATTGCATCGGTGGATGCGCACTAGATTGAGGACAGTTCTTGGGACTCCCTTCTAGAAGTAGAATGGAAGGCAGTGCAGAACATACCACAGCTATGACTGAGGAGCTGAAGGGTGAGGATTCAGAGGTTCCATTTTGATGACCTTTAGTAACTGGTTTGAAAGGTTAAAACAAGGAAAATACTGCAGTTAAACAAGGACCAGCACGAGCCCTCTTGGAAGAGCTATGGCCAGCAGGTACCTACAGTCTCTGCTTACAGCAGACTGAAGATCTGGCTTTATCGTTACTGTACCAGGTCCCATCCTCAAGGCTGTTCGAAGACTAAACAATTCTCTGGTGGCAAGAGCCATACACACAAGGAATCAGACCTTGTTACATGGACAGCAAGATGTGGGCATTTTACTTTGACACTTCAGCTACACTGAGTGCACAGTATGTGACAGAAGAATGCGAGAGGGAGACCCAGAGGAGATGAGCAGCAAGAAAAGGAAAAGCAACTTTATCCTGTTCACTCACACTTAGGATATGCAACTTTAAGATTAAAGAAAGTCCCACACGTACAATGGAGAAAGATCCAAACCATAGGCACAACTAAAGCTCAACTGTTATCGGCTACTCTTATGTACAGCTGTATAGATTTGAAAAGGCTATTCTATGTGTATATATACAAAAGATTGTTTATACACAAGTCTGTACACAAGGGTCTATACATTTAGTTTTCTGCAGGAGGAATCCATAGCTGCTACCTCTACACTAGAGAATATCAGCACTTCATTCACATATCTTACAAAAACAAACAAAAAAAAATAGACACTTCCAGGATTAAACTGGCTTTGTCTTGCATCTAAATTTCTTCAGGCTTCACTATTCAAGCCATAATGGATCCTTTAGTCTTGATGCAGACATGAGACCAGGACAGGTGCCATGTGCTTTAGTCTCTCAAAAAGAAATTTTGCACAGAGTGCTAAAAATAAAAGCCCCAAAAAACAAACAGAGGTGAAGTCCTGACTATGGACATTTTTATCCAGTCTAAAGAATCACAAGTGTTCCACCCAGTGGTCACTGTTCACTGCCGGTATTCCAGTTCATCTACACTGATGACTTTGGATGGCATGGAGGGGAGAGGCTGCTGCAGGACATCTGAGCCGAACCACTTTGCAAGGCCAATGGGGGAGCCACTCCTCTGGCTGGGACGATGGTCCAGCTGTGTGTGCCCGTGAGATAATCCAGTCCGAGGCAGCACGTTTTGAGGGGTTGTTTGTGCACCAGCGGGTGATCCCTGTGCTCCAGTGCCTGTGAAACGTAGAGCTATTAGAGGTGGAGTAACATGCTCACACAACACTGGGATCTGCCACAGAACAGTCACCTGATCAAGCCTTTGTGCTCAACAAGGCTCTTCCTTGTTCTATCAGCCCTGGGAAATCCAGGCCCCACATGTTTATTCTCTTGTGAACTCCCAAACTGCCTGGCACTGCCAGGTCTGGACACAGTATCATGCAGGTTTCAACTGGAAGACCAGCATCGAGTAACATTTAACTTGAGATCCGTGGGCAGCCTCTCACCCAGCAAGGAAGGACAGACTGCACACATGCTGCGGAAGGCAGACCTGTCAACAGCAGCATCTACCTTGAAACAATGCTTCACTCCGACTTCTGGCATAAGAGCCCACAGTGGCCACAACTGCTCCGATACCCACACAAGATTGGTGACTACGAATCCAAATCAACAAAGCAGCTTCCTGCTAGCACAGCACACCAAAACAGGCCACACATACAGAACCCTGACTAGCCAGCTCCAGGTACTAAAACTCACACTCCTGTTGTACATTTCAGCCTACCTGATCGTTGTAGTTGCTGTTGCATCATCGCTAGCTGCAGAGGTGTCCCAGAGCGTGGATTTAAGATGTGATGGCTTGTTGTTGGTAGCGGATAAAAAGGTTGACCAAGGATGGGAGCAGATATTCCCTGCAAGTGAGACAGGTCCACTCCAGGGGGAAGCATACCTGTTGAACAAGAGCGAGGAAGCTTCTTACCTAATAAGCTTAAGGAACTTAAAGCAAAACAAACATTTTGTACTGGGTTTGCTTGGCAAGGTTTTGGTAGCAGGGGGGCTAGAGGGGCGGCTTCTGTGAGAAGCTGCTGGAAGCTTCCCCTATGTCTGACACAGCCAAGGCCAAGCCCATCAGCGATGGCAGTAGTGCCGCTGGAATGGAAGAGTTAAGGGGAAAAAGTTGCTGTGCAATAGAGGAGAGCAAAGAGGAGTGAAAATATGTAAAAGCAACAACCCTGCAGATGCTAAGGTCAGTGCACAAGGAGGGAGAAGCTCCAGGCACAGGAGCAGAGGTTCCCCACAGCCCCTGGTGCAGCCCACGATGAGGCCAGCTGTGCCCCTGCACCCACGGAGGCCCATGGGGGAGCAGAGACCCACCCACAGCCCATGGAGGACCCCACATAAAAGCAGGGGGATGCCCAAAGGAGGCCATGACCCTGTGGCAGCCCACACTGGAGCAGGCTCCTGGCAGGACCCGTGGCCCTGTGGGGAGAGGAGCCCGGACTGGAGCAGGTTTGGAGCAGGAGCTGTGACCCCATGGCGGGGCCAGGCTGGAGCCGGCTGTGCCTGAAGGGCTGTGCCTGTGGGAGGGACCCACACTGGAGCAGTTAATGAAGAACTGCAGCCCATGGGAAGATCCATGTTTGGAGAAGTTTGTGGAAGACTGTCTCCCATGGGAGGAAGCCCACACTGAAGCAGGGGAAAAGTGTGAGGAGTCTTCCCCTGAGGAGGAAGGAGCAGCAGAGACACCCTGTGATGAACTGACCACAACCCCCATTCCCCGTCCCCCTGCACCACTTGGGAGAAGGGAGAGTTTTAAGATCTGGGTTTATTTCTCATTATCCTACTTAGATTTGATTGGCAGTAAGTAAAATTGATTTCCAGGTCAAGTCTGTTTTGCCCATGACTGTCATCAGTGAGTGATCTCCCTGTCCTTATCTCAACTGACGAGCCTTTTGTTACATTTTCTCTCCCCATCCAGCTGAGGAGGGGCGTGACAGAGCAGCTTTGGTGGGCCCTGGGCATCCAGCCAGGGTCAACTCACCACACATTCAGACAGGCTGGAATTTATTGCACGGTTTTAAAGGTAAGTTTTGATTTAATAAACATTACCAGTAATAAGTATCAGTCTGCACTGTTTCTAAGCCAGTCTTACACAGAACATGCATTAACTTAAGGGAAAAAAAAAGCATGGGTTACCTGCTTGCAGTAGAGGAAGATGTTGCGGATGAACCCCCTGTGCCAGCATTCTCTGGACCAATCCTGGATGCAGTTGATGAGCAGGTCGTACAATTGGTACATGGGGAACAAGGGGGACTTGATGAACAGGACGAAGAAAAGGGCCTCCTGGTACTGGGGAGGCCATTGTAGGAGTCTTTCTACCAGTTGATTTAGGCCTGTAGTCTTGCTCTTTGGTGCAACGATTTGCTTGGGTAAGAGGTGTGGAACATGCAGAGCGTTGCAGTGCAGGTAGTTTGGTACCTAAGGTGGGCAAAGTTTCTTGATCTGCATTCTCCACAGAACTAGACAGTAGGTTATCTGTAGCTAGAATTGAATACAGCTATTATAGTCCACAGCTAGAGATTGAACCTAATGAAAATTAAAGCTAATGACTGGATTTGATAGCTAGATTCCAGGACTAGCTGAACTTTTGTCATATATTTAACAATAAGCATCTGTCTTTCCTGGTTGCTTTTGGCCAAATTATTCCTTCTAATTACTGCTTTGAAATATGTTTCACAGAAATCCCTTGACAGCAAGCTTAAATTAGGTCAGAATCAGCAGTAACTCTGCCTTTATTTCTAATTATTCCTCTTTCTTAGAAATTTAGAACTAGCAATGTGGATGAGTCAGTCCTGCAGGTGACAGGAAGTACAAGGGGTTCTCCCTAGACAAGATTCTAATTTGGAGTTGTGCCAGAAATCTAGCCTGAAATAGTTTCAGTTTAGATGTGTCTGGGGGTTAGCAGCAGCCTTTATGCCTGACATCTGCTTAGGCAAGATTTAGAACACTAAAGCACCTCAAGAAGCTGCTTCCACAGACCATCTAGAACAATTAGACAAGGCCTAAAATATCTTAGAATCATCTGCTACCAGTTGCAGTAGCAGTAATAGTTGGAGTGCTGAAAGGGAAAGTCAACTGTATAGTAGAAACTGCAAGTTACCTCTGTAGTTACTGGTATTAAAGTACGTCATGGCAACTAGGTGTTAGTCTTACTGGGTCAGGCAATTGGCATCAAGCATTTCCTTTTAATAACCACTTACATCAGTTCGGGTGACAAAATGCTTCCTAGATCTGCTACACTAGAGAGCTTAATTTGTCTCAGCTTTGATTGTTCACTTAAGATGTCTCAAGTGGGCTATAAGTTGCTTGTATTCAATTACTGGCGTAGAGAACTATGGAAGTGTTATTCTTAATACGCTTGTTCATCAAGACCAGTTGCAAAGAAACAGTTTTGGTCCAGGCCTCTTACTGTCACTATTGCTCAGAAACTGACAAATAAGGAAAAAAAATAGTTTTAAACCCAGCACTGTTGGAAGCATGCACTTGGAAGTGTATCCCCTCCATAGCTCTAACCCTCTCATGACAAGCTCATTTCCACACCCTCCTCATCTCCATAATTCGGGAATGTCTGAAGTTAGCCTGGACACATTATGTGCTGAAGCTCTTTGATTCTATTCCAAATATCTTTTGTGTGTGTTATTCTAAAACCATTACGATACCTTCATTTGGCCTCTGATTTTCATCTTTACCATCACTGACTTTCATTTTCCCAGAAACTGGCTCCTCTTTGCTTTTCTCCTTGCTCTCATACATCTTGCGAATCACCGAGGTAGGTGTAAAGGAAGGAGACAGCTGCAGAGAACATAGTAAGAAGCAACACCTTACTCAGTGCTCTTTATGTCACACTATCTTAGTTGTGGGTGGACACCAATTCTAGCACATCCTTTCCATTTAAAGCTTTTAAATCAGACACTGTGTGCCCATAATTTTACTTCATCTCACTTCATAGCTTTATTCTACAGTTTAAGCACTTTATTAAAGGTACTAAACTTCTGCAAAAGCTAAAGTCAGATGTTCTCAAAGTTAAAGGTACCTCAAGGGGCTTGAAACACACACAGATGAGCTGTATTTTAAGTTACAGCTGTTTTCTCTTTGCTATTGGTTCAGCATTGCAGCTCAACAGGAGTTCCTACAGAGCTGCCTTATCTGTATTAACTCAGGGCTGTCAGATCTGCAGAAAACTACTGCCTCTTTTCTATTTCTCCCCCTTCAAAGTTACAGAGTGCCTCTGGAAGCCACTCATTCGGTATACAAACAAAAGTACTTGCTTGATTTAGCAGCTGATAGCCTGTGTTAGTTCTGAGCTGCAAGCAAGTACTTGATCAATTAATTGGTTAACTTAGATCAAAGCAACATAGTACACAGTACTGAAGGAGTGAGGCAACAGCTTGGCTTTGAGATTTTATTTATTATCAAAGTGACCCTGAAGCTCCTAGGTAAGATTTCAACCTACAGACACTTAGATCAGTCACTTCATACCCAAAGACCAGCATTCTCTAAAATGGTTAATGGCTTTCAGCACTTCTCTTCTGAAAACTTCAAATACCAAAATGTGAGGGCCTGGATTTTCAGTTATCTTCATTTGGTTTCAAAAGACCAGGTCAAGGTAATATTAATAGTGCTTCTTCAGTTTTAGGTAAGATAGTGGTCAGAAAAGGCTTGTTTTCCAAAGTGAAGACACTCAGTTAAGCATGAAGCATAATTCATTCTTGTATCATGTGGCCACCAATATAATGTGAGTATCTTTACCTCTATGCCCTCCCTTTCTCCCATTGACTACAACTGCTATAATCTAGTTACCACAGACTTTTACAGCTTTTCCTACAATCGTACATTAGGCACTGACCATGCTAGTAATGGATGCTGCAGGGGCTGGAGAAGATGTGTTCCCTCTGTGTCCCAGCGCAGGTGATTTAGTCACTCGCTGCTGCCTGTGAACAGACAGGAAGTGAGTGAGCAGCAGCTCTACTCTTGGCACTCTTTCAGGAAGAAAGGCAGGACTGCCAAGAACCAATACACACTTCAGTGACTAGTACCAATATCTAGTGAAAGACACTACTCATGTTTAAAAAAACAGTTGCCAGTGTACCCCTTACATTTTGCAGTCAGATACTCACCTGTTCCTGTAGCCATCTCTGCTTTTGTCCATTTGAGGTTTACTAAAGCCATGCTGATAGAAGTTTGCTGCTTGTATGGCCAAGTCATGTGGTAATGCTAGTCCCTCTAATGCAGCTTGTTGTATCTCCAAGGGACTCATCTGGAGTAGTTGTATAAAAAAACAAAATCAAAGCTTGTATTTGTTGGCTTTTTTTTTGCCTTTTTTTTTTGTTTTTAAATACTGAAGATCTACTACTATAGCTACTAACATCTTCAGTGTCTGCCCACCAACAGTTGTTTTATTGACAGATAACAGAATTTTCAAAACACCCTTGTACTTGAGGTACTCTAAGATGGGTCTGATTGCAATGACATTTTGAGACTGTACTAAATAAGACTTTGCATCCTGACACTTGGAGCGAATTTAAACATAAACATCTGAACACAACAGCTAAGTATGTGTTTCCAAAAGTTAGTTCTATACCACACAATATAAAGATGAACACACGTTAAGCAAAAAGCATTTTATCTAACCTGCGCAGCAACTGGACTCATGGGCTTCCTTACACCTGGAAACGGATCACCAAGCAATTGCTGAGAACCTTGTCCAAAACCTAAAGAACATTCAACAGTTGTATTTAAAAGAACCAGCAGTTTCTTTCAATATATAAAATATACATCCCTAAGTTAAACAATTCTACATGAACTAAGGATTCCTTGTGAAGGCTCTCAGCTCATCCCTTAAGTCCACACAGAGCTACATCTGTTCCTTATGACTAGGCTGGAGAGCTATGGGGAGGCCACTCGTAGTGGTTTGCAACACAAATGGCCAAGTAGTCCCTGAAAATTAGGTTCCTGCACAGTAGCTAAGCACATCACCCCACACCAGAATTTACTGTGAGGTCTAGCTGATGTCAGACATCTGCATTTAAAAAAAAAATTAACCTTAGAGACAAGTAAAAAGGAATCTTGCACTCAAGAGCGCAGATACTGATCTAGTTGCTCACCAAGTGCCTAGTTTTTATTGTTCTGTAAAGCATTCTTAAAAACAAACTCAAGTAAAAAAACCCACACAAACAACAACAAATCACTAAATATTTTTCAACCAGTCTCACCAATGGGTGAAGATATTCTATGGCGCAGGTAATCTGCAGAAGCAGCTCGAGTTGGAAACACGGGTGGAATAGGGGGAGAAGGTGCTCTTTGTGTCAGTAAAGAGGCTGCAGGTTCCAAACCACTTATCAGGCCACTTAAAACATTCGATGAAGCAGGTCTGGTAATGGGTGGACCAAGAAGTTCCTACAAATAAGTAATGAAAGAATGTTCAGAACATGATCAATTTATACAAACAAGCTCATTTTCCTACAGTGCCGATTGCACTATTTATTGCAACTTAGAGACAAGGTGCACTTGTGCAACTAGATACACCAGTTCCGTATTGCCCTGAGAACTGGGCACTTAGTCAGGTTTTTCATTTTCAAGTTGTAGTCATGGGAAATGGCATGACAAGACAAATTTCTAAGTAAACTGAACTAGTGACTAGTTATTTCTATAGAGTCATGTCTGACTATTGATCCCGTAATTGCCTTGAATGTCTTATTTTCAAGTAAATTTTGTCATCGGGAATATGCTTTTAAGTGCAACACCCCCAACACCCCCCCCCCTAAGTACCTGCAGAATATTCTTTGATAGAGGCTGGCCTGGCATCTCTGGAGGTGACATTAAGTGACTCTCGAGGCTCTGCTAAGAAAATGAAAACATTGTTAAGTTATAGATACAACAAGCATCAAATTCATCAAGATGCAACCCCCATTTGTCTCAGTGACGGAAATAATTTCACCTGTTCTGTTAGAAACAGTTTATGCATCAGCCAAAGAAAATTCCAACAAAGTTAACGGCTGAGCTGGCTCACAGATCTTCTCTAGCTAAGAAAAAGCCCAGTGTAAGATCGCATACAGATAGTTCAATGCACCTTATTCAAGTTTGAGTAACATATATGAATTTATATTATTGTGTAACCTAGAGATGAAACATTGGGCCAACCAGTCAACTGAAACTATGCACAAACTGAAAAGTATTTGTATATTACAGAAATTATTTAAGATGCATCAAAATTACATGTCAATGTAGAGGGACAGCCAGAAATGAAAGTCTCGATTTAAGCATCAAATCAGTCTGCAAATTCTTCACAGAGCAATTTTACATTCTCCACTATCTTTTAGTCAAGCGGGATGTGGCTAAAAGTCCTTGAGTATAGTTTGGCAGGAAAAAACAGATGCATTAGACTTACTCAGTTGTTTAAAGTATTTTATGGTGCCAGAAGCAGTTATTGATAGTTTCGGGGTCAAGCATACTGTTTAGGCTGTTAGTAGCAGGATGAAATTTCATACCACAACCTCTTCCAGTCTGAGGCTTAGTATCATCTGTTGTTTAATATTAGTCTTCCAGCTAACAAGTATGCAGTTTAGTTTTACCTTAGTACAAATAATTTTTAAATCCAAGTTTAAAATATTAGATTGTGCACTGACATACCTCTTCAAACAAAAGTCACTAAAGCAAGACATGAGAGCTTCAGGAAAGTGCTAGCTGCACCCATACTACAAGCATTTTAACAGAGATGCCTTTTAATAGCAGCACTAAGGCAACCATTAAACTAACACTAGCAAGTCTTCCCTAAAGAGTGGGCTGATGATGTCTGGTATATAGACAGTGCCTTTTCTACAGATGTGTTTTTGTTAAAAAAGGTTCAGACAGGACGAGTTCAAGTGTAGGAAAAATCTTAGACACTAATCAAAGTGTCCTCTACAGTAGAAGAGTCAGTCTTTTCATCATACAGGATCTTTCTTCAGGCAAGTACTTCCAGTCTTCAAGTCCAGATATTAATCAATTGGATTAGATATTCACATAGGTCTACTTTGAAAGTGGCAATTAAGACTTCTCACATAGCATTAGAGTTCTGGGGCTTTCAGAAACTTAACATAAAATCAACCCTATGAAGTTTGAACTGAAAAAAGCCCCACTTAATTACTTCGGCAAGGTAAAAACAACAAAAGCACCTTCCTTACTTTCCCCTGCAAGCAACAATATTCCAAATATAAGCCTATATTTAATCAGGCTGCTGTATCCAGTCATGCCTCACATGTTATCAGAAGGGTCACGTAAAGGGTTTCCAGCTCATAACCCATGTCTTAGCACTGTTCAGAAGAGTCAGGTGCCCACTACTTACATTGACTTTGGGCTGTGAAGGTAGAGTCCCACTTGCCTTCATACTGCTGACTAGTTTGTTAAACGCAGTCATGTCTCCATCTTTCTTGATCTGTCTGGAGCCAGCAACATTCAATGCTTCCTCCATTTGCTCAGCCATATATGGAGTAGCAACTTTTCCCTCCTGATCCACTTTCAGGCCTTTTAGCCCAGCTTCAACTTCTTCCACTGAAAGTACAACTCCTGAATGTGCTGAGAAATACAGGAGAAATTCTGGTAAACCATGGTTCTCTGTCTACAAGAGAGCTAATAATTCTTGTGCAGGTATTGAATACAAGTTGAAAACAAGGAGCAACCAAAAACTTATCTTCTGATATTCATACTGTCAAACCATGTCTGACACTTGGATATTAGAATATTAGCCTGAACCACATTAAGAGTATTGCCATGAACAACTATAGGCATGCAAGGCTCTACAAGAACCTGTTTAGGTTTCAACTGATAAGTTCTCACAAGCTTTCATTTATCCTGGAAGACATGTTACTACATTTTATGACTTCACCTGCTTTTATAGAGAACATTCACCTGACAACCAAGTTCATTCTCTTTCAATTAGAAAAGTTCTATTTCTCACATACTCCAGGACACCAGATGGTCTCACAGCCACAGCATAAGTAATGTCAAATTGTCTGAAGCTATCAGAAGTAGAGAGAATACATACCTAGAAAATTTAGATACTTTGGAGACTCAGTTACTTAATTTGGTGTGCATAAAGTTTGAAGTAAGTTTTTTTTCTTGGAAATTAAAGTCTCTATAGAAAGATGTCACTGGCATAACCAGAATAAGGTACAAGTGTTATTAAGCAATACTACATTTCCTGTGTATGCATACAGAAATATCTATCAGTGCCCAACATCAAGGCTAGACGTGCTTTATGGACCAGCTAACACACATCACAAGGTATGACACCTTAAAAAGGAAAGGAAGAACAAACAGGAACATGCCATGGGTTGCTGAAGCAGATGATGGCCCAAAGTAGTAAGGCTTACTGGAAATTTGGACAAGAAGGTGGAAAAGAGAAACAATGATGTAGACATGCAGTATGGAACATGAGAAAAACAAGATGTTTACAGAGAAGAAATGACCTGAAAACTCCACAACACTTGAACTCTACAGCATTTTCTGGGAATACACAACCCACATCAGGCACTTTTGAGTGAATAGGAGCCTCCTTGCAATTTTTGTTCCTTCATCCTTAGTTTGTGAAGATCAAAGTTTAAAAAGTTTTTAGCAGGAAAGTCAGACTAAGCAGAACACAGACTCGTAGCTCTATTTAAGTCAAATTAAGAAAAAGTTCTCCACTTGTTAGCCAACGGTCCCTACTCACAGACTGGATGCTTAACAATATTTGCAGTGCTTGGATGCTTTCCTTCCTAGCTACTTCACACAAATCAGAGTAGCATTACTTTTGTTTCAGTCCAGTTTATATGGCAATACATGCTGCTTGCCAAGAGAAGCCAATTCTGTATTAGCCCTTGAGATTTCAAAGATATGCATTTTGTACCCTCCATGCATGCTATGGGCCCAATCACATAAATCCAACTTGGAGCTGCCCTTGAACTTTAAAGTCAGCCCTGAACTCTGTTTAGAAGAGCTGATGCTGGCAAAAGCAGATTCTAACAGACTATGTTCTCTGGAATCCCATGATTCTAGCCAAGCTGGCACAGCTAAGAAACCTGTTTCTATGTTGTAGCTCTACGTTAATTTTTTAATATGCACTGAACCATGAACAGATCACTGTGCTTCGAGTGACAGCAACAGTCAGTTCAAGTTTATAGTATGCACCTGAAAAAAGTTGACATCCTCAAGTCACTGTTCATCTTTTTAGATGCTGATACTTAATGGATCAGTATGATTCATTACAGATGCTTGCAAGAATGATTTACACCAAGTTTTTGGTAAAGTCAAAGTTTAAATGCCACATAGTTTCAGAACCGACATTACCAGTCTCCACTATGAAAAACTTCTGTAAATGCCACAGGCAAAGCTGGAAACTCATATCAAGAATTGTGTCAATTTATGATTATTACTGGCCAGTAAAGCGGTCTGATAGAGTCCTGATGTCATCCTGTGATTAGGATGAAAAGAATCAGTGATGATATTGACACAGCTGAGATCTGCTGCATACTAGGCTTTCAGTAGTGAAAGTAAACCTATAATACTTCCTACTCCTGGACTTGGCAGCTGAGGTTTCCAGAATACCAAGCCTCTTGCCTTGAGATACTGCATCACAAGAACTCGACAATATCTGAGGAGGCACTTACTGCTCTCTCTAAGCTTTTCCTTGTTGGCTGAAAGACTTGAGAGAAGAGGTTTTAAGTCCACTTTGGCTTTCTGTAGCATTTCTAGGATGTCCACTTTGTTTTCAGAGTGGTCTTCCAATGGAATAGGAGCAAAGTAGTTTCCAGAGTTCTGGCCAGGGGAGAGAATGGCTTGCTCTAGACCTGAAACAGCAAAACCAGGAGCACTGCGACATCAGTTTACCAACCCAATGTCTCAAGATGAACATACACTTGATAACCAACTCCAATACATCACTGAAGAGTTATGCCTCACACCCCTTGCCCAAGATTAGCTGAAAAGTCAGAAGGCATGGTAAGAACATGTATATAAAAAGAGAACTTATATCTGCTTACTCCAAGAGCCTCCAAAAGAATGTGAAGTGCTTAAACTGTGGGAGAATTCACTATGCTAATGCTTTATTTATCATATCCTTATTGAATGAGTAGGAAGGAACATGAAAGGAGGCTGACTGTGCATTGTCCTACAGTCTTACCTGCTAGCCTCTCCAGTTCCTCATGTGGTGTAGATCTCAAGCTGCTTGACCGACTTCCAGAACGACTGGGATTAGAAAACCACCTGCTGAATCTGCTGGCAGACACTGAACCTTCCCCCAGAACATCCTCTATCATCTAGATTATAGAGGGGGAAAGACAAAAAATAGATAATCTTAACAGAAGCAAGATCAGCAACATCTGTTGAGAAGCTTTACTGTGCAACCAAGATTCTTCTGCTACAGACAACTAGATGCTGCTCCCATAGTTCAGCAGCTTTTTTTTCTTCCAGTATGGCAGCATTTGTGTAGTCAGTTAGCATAATCCATCATATATCTTTTATTTATACCAAATATTTGTTCAGAGTAAAACTAACTGAAACAGCATAATCAAAGCACCCAAAGATCAGTAACCATACCATTTTAAAGTGGGTGTGCCAAAAAAGGTGATAAGCATTTGCCATAAGAATTGAATCATAACAACTAGTAATACTGATGGTCATGATGGCTCAAGGTTGATCCCTATCTCTGTACAGGAGTACTCCGATCCCTTGGATTTTCTGCAGTCATGATTCGATTCGGTTCCAGTACTGGCCAGGGACAGTGCCTGGAACTAAGTGCAAAGACTCCTCCCTGACTTGCACACATCCCATGAGGGCTGGGGGAGTAGCTAAGGGCTATTTGCTTGCATTTCTCATGCTGAACCATTCTGGGAATAAGAGGCTTGCAGGAGTCTGAGTCATCAGCAATGTACTGGCAGTTAGCACCTTCTCCCTCCAGGTGGAACTGAGGTCACTATACACTACTTCAGAGAGTTAAGTCTGTCAAAAGTCACTACAGTTTACAGTCACTGTTTACGTCTTTGCTAATCTTTACAAGTTATCAAAACCACAGTGAATTATAAAATTTAACTCAAATATTTTCCTATCTTATAGGATAGCATCCAGTTAAAAGCCTACTGAATAGGTGCAGATGCATTTACTTTTAGACAAAGTCAACAGCTTTCTACCAGAGCAGCTGTTTTCTGTGAAGCAAGGGGCACTCAGCACTACTTACAACAGCAAAAACAAGATACTGTTTGGTTTTGATTGTTTGAATCTAACATGTTAGTACAATTAAAACAGTTATGTCAAGAAATGTACAAATCTGCTATAACACTTGTCACAGACATATTGCCAATACAAAGAAAAACTATTAGGATGTGCTCTGGCTAGTCTGAAACTCACTTTTTTCCAAATTATAACATCTGAAGTTTCATCAGCAGATAGTTTGTCTTGAATTCCCTGCTTTTAAATGGAGTCACCGTCTTGCAGACATGCTGAAAATCAGATTGTCAAGTCTAAAGACAGATCATTTACATCTTCTATAGGAAGATCAAACTCTCCACTATCTATTTGTCAAATTACTGCCACTGTATGATGAATCTTTTTTAACACAAGCCGCTTTTCCACATTAAAGACTAGGTCAGGATTCTATTGGTTTAAACCTTAACATTTCTAAACTGTGTATCAGGTCTGTTGCTCTGCTGTCAAAACATGATTTTTAAAATACATTTACCTTTCTACAACACTAAGCCTTTTTAACTCAAATTCTGACTACTGATCAGTTATATTATCTAGAGTAGTGAAAATAGCTTTTCTTTCTTTCTAGCGATGGAGAGGTCAGAGTAGGTACATCAGCAGTTTATGAATTAGGCCCATGCTTACTCAGTAGTTGCTGGACCTGCTTACTGCTTGTGGTGAAGAGGAAAAAGCATGCAAAGCCACAGACCAGTTAACAGCTTTCAGGCTGAAAACAGTGAACACCAGCCATCCACTATTACCTCTAGAGATCAGATGTTCGAGAACAGCACATTACCAACAGAATTACTAGAACGCCCATCAAATCATGGCTGGAGGTAAAAATCCACTATTGGAAGAAACCTGCAATACATCAGTCTCTCTTCATACTCTTGTTACTAGCTCCTAGGCGTCACTAGCATCCCACACAACTTGGACCACACAGTATCTACTAGTCACATCCAAAATTGTTTAAACATACTTTTGACTGAATTTGTAGGCTATGGGTTTTTTTTCCAACTCAGTAATAGTTCTAAATAAATCTCCATAGAGCAGTTAATTCATTAAGTAATAAAGATTCAAACCCTCTCAGACATACATCCTCTCAGCCACATTAGTGGCATTGGTAACAATGCAACTGTATCTCAGACAGTATTCATTGGGTGTCTCCAGACTTACCGCCTCCAGAAAGCTTGCACAAAAACATCCATTTGCTGCAATTCCTAGATTTAACTGCAAAAGGTTTTCAGCTACATTAAATTTGTACAGTGTCTCCTCTGAACGTATTTAATACTTCCAAAAAAGATCCATCCAGGATGCCAATTCTGAGTCTTCAAGTAACAATCAAGAGAAAAGATAATCAGCTAGTTTGCTCCACTTTCTTTGGAGGTGGAGCCAGTCCCAGGGATAACACTTTAGAAGAAACATCCTAACATTTCAAAGCTAAATCTCTGCAAAGTCATCTCAGACTTCAACAAAGCAAGAAGTTTTAGCTTTCACTGAATGAAGCAGCAGCAAAAATGCTTCTCATGAGTACAGGCAGTCTTAAAAACCACATAGAAACCAAAACACAAACAATAACACCTCACCGAAGCCAGGCCAGGAACACTTTTATCCAAGTTAAAGAACTCATTGAAGTCAAACTCTCCTGGAGCTGGTTCTTGTAAAACGGCTTCCCTAGGAACTTCTTGATCTGCTGGAGTTTCATTGGCAAGGACAGTTTGCACTTCATCCTCTTCAGCCACTCCACCATTGCATTCTATCCCTTAAAAAGAAAATCAAGCAATTACTGAGTCACTGAATTTTACTATTTTCTGTAGGAACAGCACCTAACAGTCAATGCATTTGCCTAGGAATTAGAGGCATAGGAGCAAAGTAATTGTCCTGGTTTCAGCCAGGACAGAGCTAGTTTTGTCTTCAGCAGCTCCTGTGTTTTGGATTTAGTACATGAAACATCCTGATAACACACTGCTGTTGTTCACTGCTGCTGAACGATCAAGGACATCTTGCAGTTCCCCAAACTTTGCTGATGTGCAGGTGCAAACACTTGGGAGGGGCATGGCCAGAACAGTTGATCTAAACTGGCCAAAGAGAGTGTTCCATGGCATAGACGGCATGGCCTGGGTGAGGGAGGGTCAGCCATTGCTCTCAGGTTAGGGTTCCTTGTTCGGTTTGCTTTCAGTTCATATTCCCTTCTTGTTACTTTATTTTTGTTTTATTTTGTTCAGGCCTGTTTGTTCATTTGGCTGTCTGTTCCCTCGCGCTCTCTGGAACTTCCTGTTCTGGGATGGCTGCAGGGGAATATCCCTGCTCCTGGCTGCTGCCTGCTCCCAGGCTGTGTCAGTCCTCAGGTGGTGAGAAATCGTGCATAGTTTATTTTTTAAATTCTGTTATCCTTATACATTATTATTACTATATTTTTATCTTTTCCTTTGCTGTCCTGGTAAAGTGTTTTCTATCTCAACCCATGAGCGCGCTCTCTCTCTCTTGTTTCTCCTCCTCACCCCATCAGGGAGAGGTGAGCGAGTGGCTGCGTGGTCCAGTTACCATTCAGGGTTAAACCACAACAGTAATCCAGCCACCTGTTTCATCAGTCACATTGTGCTGGCTGCAGTCTGCCACAACAGAAAGTAGGACCCACTAGAACTCTCGCACAGAGCTTCCAGTCTGTAGTGAAGACTATCTACTTCAAGACAGTAAGAATTGACATTGAATCATGCATAAACTGCATCCTGATCAACCAAAGAAGTACACAGAACATACCACATGTTACGTCATACTAAGCAGATGCAGCTGTTACAGTAAACAGCTGCTACTATTTTTCCATCAAGAATCCTTTGGCAGCTCCTGCTTTCTTCCTAGATGCCCCAGAGAGCAGACTCCCTGAAAGCTGGTACTTGACATGAGTTTTCTTAATATTGTCATAGAACAAATATTGCTCCCACTCCTCCAGCAAGAGCAAAGCACTTGTCATTTTAAAGACTCAAACTTGCAGAGCTGCTGCAAAAAAGCTGTGCCATGACTACAGACCTACTATGCTTGAAACTGTACTACATTTTGGTTAAGTGAATACACAGCTAAACCTGAACTCTTCAGGTTTATGTTGTCCACCTGTGGAATTTCTAGCTTTACGAAGTTACCTTCTCTCTTACCTCAGAAAGTTTATACTACAGCTTTTGCAGTGCTTATAGTAATTCTAGACTTGAAGTTCAATGACTACAGGCATACTCAGATAAGTTGCCAAATTCAGCTTAAAGCTATGTTACTGGTAGCTCTAACCCAGTCTTCCTAATACAAGTATTACTATTAGGAAAAATATTTAAAGTATCTCAAGAGCATTATCTTAGTTAAACCCTGCCTTTAGCACCCAGCAAGATATAGAAATGGACAAGACCCTTTTAATAGCCTACAAATTCCTGATATCATTCAACATCCATATAAGTTTTTTTCCTAGACTCTCAGTCTTACCTTTCTTTTAGAAAAATAGTATTTTATCACTTAAAGGTATTTGCAGTCTGAAAGACGGATTCATGAGCCCCTAGTGCTTCAGGATGACCAAAAGTTTAAGATAAAGGTTGGTAAACAGCGTTGTGTCTTTACACTTGCCCGCATTCGTAACAGTCACCTTTATATCCAGCAATATGCCATACTAACAGACAAGCAAAGCTTTTGTCAAACTTGCCATTACCTTCTTTTAGTGAGGCTGTGCGTCGTCTTGTACGTTTTCTCCCTTTATGATCTTCCTCCAAAATTTTATCATCAAAGCCTGTGAGCTCAATGGTTTCAGACTGACTTGTAGGACCAGCAGAGAACCACTCAGGTTCCTCTTCAGTGTAAGAGTCATTCCTTCTTCGCTCCCCAAAGACACGTTTGCTATCACCAAATTCTCTCTGAAGTAGGATATTAAAAATGTTAACCATTAAATTCTGTACTGTAAGATTCCTCCCTGATCTCAAAAGCAAGTGACCACCTTTTCACACCAGCTTCTGGAGGTTTTTTTAGGGTTTAAATGCACACTCAGCATGCTCAGTTAAGTTTTTAATTTTTTAAATTTAACAGAATTTCTGCTTTATTGCATTGAAGGCTATTGGTCTGCAAGTGCCTGTATAAACTCAATTTTGTATCATGAGAGGTAGGCTAGCGGTTTTTTTAAAAAAAAAAAAGTGCCTGAAAGCACAGAAAGCTTCCATCTGCTGAGGTTAAAGAGAATACTCACTGACAACTGCTAGGTCAAGAACAACAAATGAACAATTGGACTTTTGAATACCTTGCTATTAAGTCTACCACAGGAGAGGTTTTTAAGATACCCAGTATTAGATGCATCCCAGCTGACCTGTCAGAAGGTTTGAAAACTAAGTCTTTAAAGCACTGAGCGCTCACCCTTTAAACCATAAAGGTGCTTCTAAGAAAACACAGACTACTTTCATAGAACACTTAACTGCTGTATGCAGTTAACCTGCCCCTGTTGCTTTCAGTGCAAAGCATCCAAAACCTCTGATTTGGTGTGCAATGAGGAAAAGAAAGAACAAACCCTGAAGCGTTTATCCTTGTAGTCCCTCTCACGATCTCGTGCATCTCTAGAATCACGTATGTCTTTTTCACCAGCCCGGTGGTCTTTATCAAAGTTACGAGAAGAGATAATTCTTCCACTGCCAATCCTACGGCCACCAATAACACGGACACCATCATTCTCCTTTTCTAATGGGCTCCCTGCTCGACGCGAGCTAACAGCTGCAGTTACATGACAGCCACCTCCAAAGCTTCGCCTTTGGGGACTTAAGACTACATCCAAGTCATCTTCTTTCACTCGCTCTCTTGGATCTACAAAGATCACACAAAAAGCATTGAATTTAATGTATTAGTGAATACAAGGTATCTGCATAGTAGCTTTTTGTTCCATAGCCTTACTGCTATCCTAGACCTTTCTGAAGGAAAACTCATGATTTATCTTTGCAAAGGTAATGTAGCCAAGACCAGAGGAAGTGCAGAGAAAAAAAAAAATTTACAGTTGGATATTGAGGAATCATTGCTGTCTCCTAGGAAGTGCTTTCCCACTATAGATCCAAGTCTTGAATTGCAGGGAAATTGCCCTCCGTACTTGTATCATTACATGTATTATATAGCGAGAATAGTAGGATAACACCTGATTGCTATCTAAGCTTGTTCTTAGACAAGTTACCAGAACACTGGGAACTGGACTATAGTTGGAGCAACCGAGATTTCCATGACACTTATTTTATGGAGTCAAACGGTTTTCAGAGAGACTGTTGGTCTCCTTT
The DNA here is from genome assembly GCA_000699545.1 of Podiceps cristatus. Taxonomy (NCBI): domain Eukaryota; kingdom Metazoa; phylum Chordata; class Aves; order Podicipediformes; family Podicipedidae; genus Podiceps; species Podiceps cristatus. Next base: position 4,378 of record KL278188.1, on the reverse strand, counting down.
GCGTCACCCCAAAGGAAATTTTTTGCCAACAGCTTATGTTCAGTTTTGAATCTTGTGCTACAAGAATGCACTTACCCACTATCCTACGCATAAGAGAAGTCCGATCGGAATCCAAATCTTTTTTAAAGCTTTCCACTGGTGAAGTTCTTCCTGAACTCGGATATAAAGATGCATGCCACTTTTCTGGATCCCAGACACCATCACTGAAAATAAAATTGTAGGATTGTTTACTACTTGTAGTCTAATAGGTAATTCATAGTACTGCTGCTGAAAGCCTAGAATTCACAGACTGGCAATCTGTACAAGCAAAACATCTCTCCTACCCAGCTTCTAAACCTTTACCTCACTGTACTTCTTACAAAGACAAGCCAAGAACACTCACTTTCATTTTTAAATGAGGTACACTGTCAACATAGGAGAGTAATCCATCAGGCAAGTCAGCTTGTTGCAACAAGACCTAGTCAGTGCTATACATCCATCTATAGTCTTAGTAGTTTTTCCTGCAAGTCAGTAAGAGTTGTACTGTGTGAAGTTATTTTCTGATGGATCTCATATTATAATCTTTGTTCAAAGCACAAAGTTCCTAGAATATTAAGTCTTTCTTAGTGGATTAGTATTTCTGTCTCTGGGGTTTAGTGTATATCTTGCATCAACGTAAGCACACTTAACTAAATTTTTTCCAATTTAAACTTTCCCATTTTGAAAGAAATGCATATAGTTTTTGTATAATCAACAAAATACCTGTCATATTTTTCAGAAAGACAAGAAGGTCTTTGTTTAGAGTAGGGCCGCTCTTTAATATCCAGCAGTTCCTCCTAGAAAAAAAAAAAAAGGAAGTTAGTTCCAATTCTCACCCAGAAAATACTCAAGTGACTCAATATCTATTTCAGGCTGTCTGTTCGATTTAGTGTTTTAATTTGACAACCCAAATTTCCCAATACATTGTTTCACTTCTTGTGAAATACTGCAGTGAAAGGTTGACATTAGACAGCAAGTTTATTTTCCAGTTGTTCTACCAGTGGCCACTGAGCAAACCCTTATTTGAAGCACTAGGCCTTACTAGGTCAGGTTCAGTCCTCGTTAACACTTGACAGGCTATTCACATTATGCATGTTCATCTATACCTTTCCCTGGAAAATTCAGCTTATAAGCAAGGCAGACATAATTGATATTGGAGCTAGTAAGTTCTCAAAATTGAATCAAAATTGCTATGTTCAATGCTACATAAGATTCAGCAGGTAAAAAAAGCATTACCATAATACCAGCTACTAAGGTAGATCTGGAAATTCCAGATAATCTTGCCATTTCTGACCACCACCAATTCCAAGATATCTAAATGCATGTTATACAGTTATCCACTTTACCCAAGTAATTACATGTTTTCCCACTTTCTACCAGCTTTCAGATACAGTCCTTAGCTTACTACTGCACACCCCTGAGCAGTTAGTCATTTGAGGCAGACTAATAATCAATCTACAGTCTCACTGCAGTTTTGTCACATTTAGAAAGCATTATTAATAGTGTGATCATCAGTTCTTTGAATCATCATTAACCTGACTGCAGTAGAGACGTACATTTCTAAACTTACTCATTCTCCCTAGATCACTTTTCCTCAATCTGCCACACTCCCAACTGTACTGAATTGATTCAGAACAGTGCAGAAGTCAGTGAGCAGCTGGAAAGATAAAGAGATCCTAACAGCAGACACCACTCATCAACCAAACTGAAGGAAATCGCTTTACGTTTCTCCCAAGAATACAATAAACTCTAGAACTTTTACATCATCATCCCCAGGTGATTAAAATTAATTCATCAGCTGTGCAAGCTTATACTTGAAAGTTTTCAGATAGCAGCTTGGTAGCTGGACAAAGCCTTAATATGCACACATACGTGCACACACATATACATCCCCAAGCACCACCCTGTACTAGTCTTCAGCAAAAAGAATTCCATTTACAGGGAGGGAGACTGACCTCTCTGCCCACAGCTTCCCAAAATAAACCTTGATCCTTCCTATGAGGAATATCAGTGCTGTAATACTATCACAGCCCGATGCAGATATCACAAGTATTAACAGCACTGCCCATCACCAAACTAAATTGACTATTTTGCTGGCCACAAGAGGGAGTCCATAGACTCTCTATCAGATCTTATTCCAGTTCTTCCATTGAAGTGAGGAAAATTTGAATTGTTTCTTGGCTTTCACTCACTAGCTGTGCACCCCTGCAGCAACAGCTTCCAACGAACTAGAAAAGACATCTTGGACTATATAGCACTCATATTGAGGAGATTAATGCCAGCACTTCCAGAGTATGCTTTTGGGTTTTGTTTTGTTTAATTCACACACTAGTACTTAAGTTGGCAGAGCAAAAAGTGTTTAGCTGTTATTAAACAGTTTTATTCAAACAGTTTAGAAAGATTCATAGTACAAGCCAATTGTTTTCCTTCTGGTTATTAGAAACTGTTAAAGGAAATCAGTCCCCTCTCCAAATCAGCACCACATGTCCTGAAACAGTGTTCCTCCCATTCCTAATTAGTAGGAAACTGGACCATGTGAAACCACCTTACAATGCTGATTACATGAGCACCTTACACCAGCTATACTTAAGATACCACTTGTAAAAGAAACATATGATGCAAGATATTGTCACATAGATTGATGCCTGGTGTTTCTTGACTTTAGACTCCTTGGAAACCAACAGATAAACAAGACTAGATGCCTTCTGGCATTAGTTCTGCAACTTCACCCTGACCAGAACCTATAGGTACTGAACTAACAAGACTGAAGCTACAAATGCATCAGTTTCAGTGTACAGTATTCAGCAAAAAAGCAAGTAGAATTTGAAGTTGCATTCAGTTATTATTCTTGAGAGGAGCTGGGCAAGACTGAGCAAGTATAAATACTACTTTCCCAACAGAAGTTTAAAGATAACTCCTTTCATTCACTTTAGAAGTAACTGAATAACAAGGTCTGAACAATAGCGTACATTGCATCTTAGGTTAAGTGTACATCTTTTCTAAGAAGACAGAGAAAGTTATAAAGCTATGCTATTCCCATGTAACTTTTGCCAATTCCAAAGTATTTGGTTTATTGTTGATGTCTAGTTAAAATAAACTAGCCCTATTATCTTAACAGAACAGAGCCACAATGATAATTTTCCTCTCTTTTAAAAAACAACCACAGGAAAGAAAAAAACCCCACACACAAACCAAAACACAAACTCAGGAGCTAACAGTCCAGAATTCCTCTGGTAAGATAACACATCCAGCAACAAGATACTGTCTCACTCTGTTCCACACTTCAGGACATTTGTTGTAAAGTATCTTAACAGATTTCCACAAAGCAATGACCACCTGGTCCCACAGCTTTCAGAAACAGGAAAATCAGCCACCATTAAAGACCCCTTTTAAAAGCCTATTTCAGCAGTGGTATCAAAAACCCAAACAAGACCTGAACCTTAAACTCCACAGTACATCGAACTCACTTAGTAGTGAAAGAGTCTTTATTTGCAAGTTTAGCTATTGTTCTTCCACTCACACAAATAATTAGGCTAAACAAAAGCACCTGAAAGCATCAGTTGGATTCATAAGTACTTGGGCTTCCAGCACCCAAATATGAGCAATTCTAAGGTCACAAAAGGCATCTCAGTAAACACATTAAAGTTCCTGATAAGATCTGGTGTGTTTTGTGTTCCAAGGAAGTGGCATCTACTGTAAGAAAACATTTTGGAGTACTTACAGCAATGATCCTTTAAAAAATGGAACTAGAATTACAAAGTGCAAGTGCTTGAGAAAGCTAGAAGAACCACATACTTTAGTCTCTATCGTAATCTCTCTGGTACATGCTGTGAAGTGCTCAGATATTAAAATAAGGTGGTGGGAACCAAAAGTGTATCAAGGACAGGATTGCAGAGCTACATCACATTTAACAAGTCTCTCATTTTATACCCCCTTGCAAATCCTAATCCGGGCGGTCTTTTCAGCCTTCCCCTTACTGCTCCCCTCTCACAGAAGCCTCCACTCGCCACTCTACTCCTGTGACCAACTGCTCCATGCACAACTTCTAGAGAAAAAGAAGAGTGCGCTAACCTTTGTGTAACGATGTGGGTATTTTGTTGTAATTCTGTTCAACTCCAGGAAAGCATCACCGTTTTCAGTTTCTGTTATGCCTCCTCTTTTATCCATGATTACTTCAAAGCTTTTGACCACGGACCTAATTAAAATAAAACCGAACCGTCAGACTAAGACATACATTTCTCGCTGCTGTACTTTCCTTCCAGCCTAAGACTTAGATACAACGAGGTAAGACACGCATTCCCCAACAGCACCTTTTTTCTCCTTGGAGCTCCCCCCGCTCCAGCCAAGCGGCTCTGGCCGA